>JAXGGA010006157.1:0-71902 GCA_038373865.1 Uloborus plumipes
TGACCTCTTTTGACTTCCCATTGGGGAGTCTCTAAAAATACCTCACAGTATTTACTTTTTCGAATATTTCCAGATTTTTCCAGCAAGACTGTTTCAAGCAAATCCGCCTTTAAGTTCGGTATTATGCCGATTGTTTGCTGTACAAAATTGAACAAAAACGTGTTCAAATCTAAAAGTCAAGTACTAGACTGAGGTGTCCTCGTCGAGATCTTTCAAAAAAAAAAAAGTGTTCAAATGGGACTGTTCACGCAAAAGTTATTAGAGACCGGCAGTTTTTTTTTTTTTTTTTAAACTGCTCAAAATTTAATAAAAATTTATTCAAATAAAAAAATTAAACAGGAATGAGGTGTTTTCTCGGAGATATTTTGGACAAAAAAAAATTGTTCGCTCGAATCGGACCTTTTCCCTCAAAAGTTTTAAAACAGGACAGGGAGGTGGGGATCGAATATTCGAAAAACGAAATATCATTCAAAAAAAAAATTCGAAAATGGGAACGTGTTGTCCTCACTGAGATCTTGAGAGCAGAAAAAAAAATCGAATCGGTCAATGCACTCAAAACTTGCTGCGGGGGGAGGGGGGGCAGAAGAACCGACCAATAGACAGACTAAGAGGTACACAGTTTTCGCAGCTCAAAACTCAACTTTCCTATTTTAAATTCCCCCGCGTGTATTTAATTATTTTTATTAAGCTTTGCTTTTTCGACTCAATTGTTTTCAGCATTTTTTTTCAATGCAGCGGACCTTTTTCCAGACTTTTTTTTCACCTTTTTCCCTACTTTTACAGAAAAGTAAACTAAAACATGTATTGATTTATAATTTTGTTAGTCTTTTCATTACCGTTGAACATAAAGCATAACTTGTAAAAGATATTCCAGTGTTTTTTAACGGTACGAAATTAACATGCAATATACTGTATATTGACGTTACAGAGAATTTTCGTTAGAGTGACCAGTTTTGTTTGAACGACAGGGGTTTTTACAATGAGCGTCGGCTCTATTAATATTTTTTAAGAATGAAAATAACTATTTCCCTCTACCCTTAATTTAGTGACTTGTATTTCAGTTTATCTTGAAATATATCCTAAAGGCTTGGTTACAAATCAGTGGCGTACGTGTTTGCCATTATTCACTATGGCTGTGCTGTGACGTATAATGAACATTGGACTACGTTTGAAAAATCCCTTGCCATTTCTTCACTTTTCGTTACTTATTGAAATGTAACTTTCTAAATCGTCGATATTTCTTTGAGTTTCCGCAACATGCAACGAGATATAAAAAAAAATATTTTACACTTGGCTGTGTAAAATTATGAAATTTAAAAATTGCCATCTTTCAAGCATGCGCTGCGTAGTAAAAAAAGTGGTTCCTATTAAAGCTCATTTTTTGTCAAATATGCAATGATTCTACTTCAAACTTCAGTATGATATTTCTCTTGTATATTATCAAGTTTTCTGTTAGTTTAGTTAAAATTAAAGGAAAACTCTACGGTGTTATAGGCTAAAAACGTGCGGTGAAAATCGCGTTATTCAGAGAAATATTTTTATTTTGCGAATTACGTGCTTTTTTAATGAAATTGTGTAAAATAATTGAACATAGTATATGCAATATTTTGTGAAATGTACATCTTAGTTCTCGTTTTTTTTTTTTTTTTTTTTTTTTTTTTTATCGTACCATGTAGATACGTGATAAAGGCAGATTATTTGAGGCAGTCCTTTGCCCGTAAGTGGACTACTTAAATGTGAAAATAGTTTCTCTTTAATGTATTTTGTAATTAAGCACATATTTTTAAGTGAATCTTTGATTTTATTAGTAATAAACCACAAGTGTACCAGTAATGAGTCAAATATATAACAATAATGGGGTATTTGATTCCTTGCTGGTTCTGAGTAGCAGAAAATAAATTTAAAGTGAAACCTGTACAACATATAACAGCAAAATATTTAATTAAGAGTTAATTTATGCTCTAGTAATGGAAAAATATGTCCATTAATAGAACAATAGAACAATGCATGACACTAAAATGTGTTACTACGCTGCTCAAAACAATTAGGGGAGCATATGGTTTTATGAAAATTACGCAAAGATGCAAGGGTCATTCCATATGAAATCAACAAGCCCCAAAAAACTTGGCCATCACCAATTTCAAAAAAAAAAAAAAAAAATCATAGGGTTGAATCCCAAGCAGCACAAAGGCGTTCAAAACACGTTCTGCAACACGTACAGAGCGCACCAGCCGGCACGTTCAAAAGACGTTCTCGCAGCACGTGTTGTCAACGTCTATGTGTCTCATCGATCGATGGTAATATGACACGTCGAAATCTGGTGTTGACCACCTTTTTTTGTCCCAGTTTTGAACGTGGAATGATAGGTTATATTTAGGTTCTGGAAATACGTTTGTTTTTAGTGCTCCCCAGCTGAAAAAGTATACTACGTATACCCCACTATCCGGTGGCCGTGACGTGTTTAAACCGTGACGTCATTTTTGATCCATGATCGTCGCCATCTTGGTTTTAATTATTTAATTAATTTATTTAATTTAACTATTGATTGTTTAATTACTTTGAATTTAATATATTCATTCCGCGGGATTCGAACGCGGGTCCCTTGCGACTCCAGCCGGAGTCGCTAACCACTATACGCTACTTGATCTCATCGAAGGAGAAAAATAATACTTTAAACGGAAATTTTTTTTGCAGGAGGCGCCATCTATGAGAGACTAAGGGCGTAAATCATATCATTTTATTAGTATGAATGCAATGCTTTTTTACTGAAATGCATGCAAATCTGATTAGGATCTTGGGAGAAAGAGTTGTTTAGAATAAAACTTAAAGTTTCTGCAGATATTATTCATCTTCACTTGCTAAAAAGCAGCAATTCACGTATTCACGACCTCAATTCTGAGAAATTAAGCACCTCCTTAAGCACTGAAATGACACCGTGATAATATCTGGGCTGCAGAGTCGGAGGAAAAATGGTCGACTCCGACTCCGACTCCGGGATTTTAAAACTTTCTACTCCGACTCCTGCTTTTTTTGAAATTATTTATTTTTTTACCCAAATGTGAAGAGGGAAAAACCCTAAACAAAGGTTGAAATATTAAGTCCATTTTTAAAAGTTTCATTTTTATTCATGGTCGTAGCCAGGACTCACTTTAGGGGGGGGGGAGCAAGCTGGGGTATCCCAGTTGGAGGTCATGGGAGGTCATTGTGACCTCTCGAAAAGTTTAATTTGGGCATGAATTCTCGCAGGTAATTTCACCACATTTACCTCAATTCTCGGAGATCACTGTGACCTCCCAAAAAGTTCATTTTCTCCAGAGCAAATGACAAGTGCCGCTCTTGTCATTTGACTCCGTACAAAACTAATCCTTTTCTTGTTAAATGGCCAGATTTTATTTTAACACAATGCATTTTTGCTGCAAATATTTTTTATTATCTTGCATAAGCCCATACATAGCAATTCGTTTCACAAAGCAGACCCGCCATTTTGAAGCCCTTTTTAATGATCCTAGATGCTTAGGATTTGGATATTGGACGCTGAAAATTTGTATCTGTTAGTTTCAAAGACATGTTTTCACCACCATAAAATTTCATCGAAATCGGAGGTGGTTGGAGTCGGAGTCGGAGTCGACATGTTTTTCAGCAACTCCGACTCCGACTCCTTTAGTCCAAAATCAGTCCGACTCCGACTCTTCGATTCCGACTCCGCAGCCCTGGATAATATTACTGTTTTTGCACGTCAAATATCACGTTCCTTAAGCACTGAAATGACACCGTGATAATATTACTGTTTTTGCACGTCAAATATCACGTTCCTTAAGCACTGAAATGACACCGTGATAATATTACTGTTTTTGCACGTCAAATATCACGTTCCTTAAGCACTGAAATGACACCGTGATAATATTACTGTTTTTGCACGTCAAATATCACGTTCCTTAAGCACTGAAGTGACACCGTGATAATATTACTGTTTTTGCACGTCAAATATCACGTTCCTTAAGCACTGAAATGACACCGTGATAATATTACTGTTTTTGCACGTCAAATATCACGTTCCTTAAGCACTGAAATGACACCGTGATAATATTACTGTTTTTGCACGTCAAATAACACGTTCTTTAAGCACTGAAATGACACCGTGATAATATTACTGTTTTTGCACGTCGAATATAACGTTCAAGTGACACTTAGCACCGTTATTTGACCAATAACACCATTTTTGCACCAAATTTGAACGTTCTGGTGCTGCTGGGGATACGTCTATAAAGTGATACAAAAAATGATTTTTAAAAATTTTTTCAGCTGTTTGTTTTTTGTGGGGGACCCCCTAAAAAACTCGAAAAATGGCAAAAAGTCGAATTTTGGTACACACAAAGATTCAATTTTCTCAGCTTCTATTGCAGCTAAAGTCTTTTGTTATATGTCATTTTAAAGCTCTTTAAACAAGCTTTCATATGATATATGACTTGACAAGGTTTCGTGATGTTAATATTTCAAGGTCACCGAAAGCATTATTTGACCTTGAATATCTCAAAAAGTGTATTTTTTAAAAATCTCAAAAAATATATATATATTACTTCCCAATGTAGTGTATATGTGGTGAAAATTTCAGAATGGGACAGCAATGGGATCTGAATGAAAAGGGACACAGGCTTTTTACACTCTTACCACTTTATTGCAATGCCTATGGCTCCTGAAGATATATAATACAGAAATATTGCAAACTGTGAAATGCTAGTTATAAGTGACGGTTGGCATATTCCACTTCTTATTTTGAGAGGTTATAAATCATTCCTGTAGTGTTTCTCCTAGGGTCCACTTTCGAAAGCAAAAATTTATAAGGCACACCATGGGATGTGGCAAAAAAATGCCACTCTGCTTTAATCCCGAAATCTGATTCATAACTCATTTTAAGGAAATTCAGTCTATTTCTGTACTGTGAGGCAGCTCCATCACAGAAGTAATAGATCAAACTTGGTTTGGTGGCATTATTCATTTTCAAGATTCAACAATAAGAAAATTTATGAATATATATCTTGTTATAATTTCAGACTGCCTCACTCATGGCGCAATAGCAGTTCACCTTTTGCTAGAGCCAGTCAGCAAAAATGATTTATGACAATCAAATCATGACACCACGACAGTTGTTTAATTGGGCAAATGAGCATATCAAATCAATAAATTTTCAATATTGCACAATTGTAGATTATAAACAGGAAGAAGAGGCTTTGAAATCCAGAAAAAATGACAGCCTCAAGAACAATACCAGGCACTCAGAGTCTTCGTTGTTTCATGCCATTAAATAGGAATCAGATGCAAGTGATAGCATAGTCATTTTCCAACACTATAAGCATTGAACGTACTACAACTGTCAAGGGCGATCTTGATTGCTCAGAAATGGTTGGATTCTTGACCTGCAGGCATAATGGATATTGGTGGATAGGGTGCTTCTTAGACACAGCTGAAAAAAATCAAAATGTAAAAATCAAGCTGTTGCATCCTCATAGACCCTCAAGTTCTTTCTGCTATCCTGACTTTGAAAATGTTTTCAATGTGCCTATAAGTGCTATTATTTCGAAAGTGGACCCTAGGAGAAACGCTACAGGAATGATTTATTACATCTCAAAATAAGAAGTGCAATATGCCAACCGTCACTTATAACTAGCATTTCACAGTTTGCAATATTTCTGTATTATATATCTTCAGGAGCCATAGGCATTGCAATAAAGTGGTACTAGTGTAAAAAGTCTATGTCCCTTTTCATCCAGATCCATTGCTGTCCCATTCTGAAATTTTTACCACATATACACTACAATTGGAAGTAATATATATATTTTTTTCAGATTTTTAAAAAATACACTTTTTGAGATATTCAAGGTCAAATAATGCTTTCGGTGACCTTGAAATATTAACATCACGAAACCTTGTCAAGTCATATATCATATGAAAGCTTGTTTAAAGAGTTTTAAAATGACATATAACAAAAGACTTTAGCTGCAATAGAAGCTGAGAAAATTGAATCTTTGTGTGTACCAAAATTCGACTTTTTGCCATTTTTCGAGTTTTTTAGGGGGTCCCCCACAAAAAACTAACAGTTGAAAAAAATTTTAAAAATCATTTTTGTATCACTTTATATACGTATTCAATAGGGTGGGGCGAAAAAAAAATTTTTTTCAGATCAACTTCTAATAGTTGCCAAAAGTTGTCTTTGGTGATAGTTAGCTTCTGTGCAAATTTTGAGAAAAATCGGTTAATATCTTCAGGGGGCGCTGCGATCGCAAAGTTTTACCATAGCTTTTATAGGGATTTTATGGTTAAAATATGAAAAACAATGCCGTTAGCTAATCTCATTGCATTTTTTTACGCATAAGATATATTCATGCATTCAAAGCATACGAAATAATTCACAAAAATTATTTTACATGATATATTTATATTTCAAGCATTTTAAAAAGAAACAAAACTGAAAAATAGTGATTTTTAGGACAATATCAAGTAAAAACTGATTTTTTTTTTTACAAAATGTGATATACAAATTATGAAACGCAAGCATATGACAACATAAAACAGCATTACTTAAAAATAAATGAAATATGTTTTTAAAAATATGTACAAACGTACAAAACGTACATGATACGAAAATTTTAGTGTGTCACAGTTTGAGCTTTCACAAAAAATCTTTTTTTATTTTCAAAGAAAGGCAGTTCCTTTCGAGCCTTTAAACGTGCACGAACGAAACCATCCTTCGTTTCTATTCCACTTATGGTCAGTGATGCATCCGTCACCAACTTTACGCTAGATTCCACGGATTGAGTATGACAAGTAAATGTTCACATGTTTCGAAGAAAATGGAGAACATCTTCGGTTTTCAAGTCATGTAGCTCGTCTTCAGATGGTATCATTGTTATGGGAAGTTCTGTTATTAGCAAAGGTGGCTAAATATAACGTCTTGAAACATTTTTAATAGGCCATTGCAGTGGTTAATGTGTCAGCTTCATAGCAGTAAATTGCTTCTTCTCCACTTAGTAGAATACTCAGATGGATGTCCAACTGATCCCTGTGGGTTCAGCGGGTCTATTGGCAAAATGTTGACAGGCTGCGAATCTCTAACTATAGTGAAATGTGAGGCAGTTGAGCACAATATGCAAAACATGCCAACTATCGATCGAGCTGACCTAAGAACAGACTAGAAATATTTACTGGAAATATTTGAAGCCGTTATTAGTGCCAACCGCTCCATACATCTTTCTGGAACAGTACCTAGTTCCTGGAGTCATTCTTGATGACTCATGACAGTCAATTAAATTTGCGCTTGAATATCGGGACAGAATATCCAACAGCAAACTTAAAAATGCTAGTTTCAGCCATTGTTAAATGTGCACCTTGCTGGTTTCTCATAAAGTGCAACTCATCATGCAAGGATGGTGCACGAAACTTGTGGCAAGTTATTCGACCAGGCGCCCTGTTACATGTCATCGAGCCAGTTATTCAGAAAATAGCTTTTTTTTTTTTGTATACACTGGAAAAAATTTGCTGGCAATGTTAAATGCTGATCGAAGGCATGTACGGCAGTTAGTTGCTCGTCAAATTTTAAGAGTAAGAAACACCAATTCTGTGTATAGTAATGCCATCCACACTTTTGTCATTTTTGAGATTAACTTTTCTTCTGACTTATGCAGACTTGATAAATTAGCAGTGTGAAAATGTGCTTATAACAGAACCTACTATAATAATGATGCCTCCTGAAGACAAGCTACACGGTGAAAACCGAAGATGTTCCCCATTTTCTTTGAAACATGTGGACATTTATTTGTATCATTCAATTCGTGGAACACAGCGTGAAGTTGGTGACGGATGCATCACTGACCATAGATGGAATAGAAACGAGGGATGGTTTCGTTCGTGCACGGTTAAAGGCCCTTTATTTGAAAATAAAAAAGATTTTTTGTGAAAGCTCAAACTGTGACACATAAAATTTTCGTATCATGTACGTTTTGTACATTTGTACATATTTTTAAAAACATATTTCATTTATTTTTAAGTAATGCTGTTTAATGTTGTCATATGTTTGCAGTTTCATAATTTTTATGTTAGATTTTGTAAAAAAAAAAATCGGTTTTTACTTAATATTGTCTTAAAAATCACTATTTTTCACTGTTTTGTTTCTTTTTAAGATGCTTGAAATATAAATATAACATACAAAATAATTTTTGTGAGTTATTTCATATGCTTTGAATGCATGAGTACATCTTAAGAGTAAAAAAATGCAATGAGATTAGTTAACGGCATTGTTTTTCATATTTTAACCATAAAATCCCTATAAAAGCTATGATAAAACTTTTGCGATGGCAGCGCCCCCTGAAGATATTAACCGATTTTTCTCAAAATTTGCACAGAAGCTAACTATCATCAAAGACAACTTTTGGCAACTATTAGAAGTTGATCTGAAAAATTTTTTATTTTTCGCCCCACCCTAGTATTCAACCCTATGATTTTTTTTGAAATTGGTGATGGCCAAGTTTTGAGGCTTGTTGATTTCATATGGAATGACCCGCATACCAATAAGTAACATAAAATGAATCATCCATAATTTAAAGCCTACCTGGAAACAAGAAAACTTTATTATGCAAATCAAAGTTCATGACGTCAAAAATCTGAAAAAGGAGATAAGGGCAGAAATCGGGATGTTGCAGAAACGTGTGCTTTACGGCCGTAACTGTAAAACTCAATTGCGCAGTTTTTTTTTATTGAGACAAGGGAACTTGAGAATGTCTCAACAACGTTATTTACCAAAATCCATGGCATGGCATGTCATAAGCAGACTGGAAACAATGCAAACACAACGTAGTGTCACGGACGCTGTTGGAGTCGCCAGAAGTGTTATTGAAAGGTTCTGGAATCGATTCCAAGAAACAAGAAATGATAGACGTCGACCAACGCCACTACTGCAACTGATGACCGGTATATACGGTTAACAGCCCGTCGAAACAGAACAGAGAATTAAAAACAGTTCACTTTGTGCGCAAATGAGTAAAAACCAAAAAGCAACGTCTAAAAGCACAAATAAGTCCAGTTTAAAAATCGGCAAACATGTTTCAAAGGCGTAAAGCCTCCTTCTTCAGTGCCAAGCAAGAAATAGAAAGAACCAAAGTACCGGGAGAGTTTAAATAGAAAAGGAGCAAAAGCTAGGCCAATCAGGTGTCAGCGTGTGCCGAGCCCGGATTTGGTGTTGCGTTGTCAGAAAATTTAAAAGCATGAAGTAAAATTGGCGAGATGTGTGGAACTGCAAAGGATTCGTTACAAATATTACTTAAATTTTTGCGAACATGAAAGGCTTCTAAGAAATCTAGCTCACCAACAGTTGAAGGTCTGCAAATAATTTTAGCTTCGGAGAAAACAAATCTATGGCCTGCGTCCGAACAGTGTTTCGCAATTGAGGATTTTGAAAGTTCTTTCTTTTTAATATAATTTTCGTGTTCCTTTAACCTAAATTTTTGCGCCCGTCTGGTCTGTCTGACGTATCCAATTTTATATTCATAGTTTATGTGATAAATGCCCCACTGATCAAATGGTTGGATGGGGTCTTATAATTTAGAAAAAGTTAGTTTATTGATGTGTCTGTAAATGACATGAAAATCGAACTTGCTGAGTATTCTGGAAATACGAGGAGAGATTTTTGAATAAAATGGTAAGACAAAGAAATTGGTAGAAGGAACAATGGGCTTTTTGTGGGATGCACTGCAGTTCGAAAGTTTATTGTAAGCATTGTCAATGATTTGAAAAGAATAACCTCTGTCAAAGGCCACACTCTTTAAGAAATTAAGCTCATCATTGAGAAGGGGCTTGTCAGAACATATATTAATAGCGCGGTTAACAAACGTGTAAAAACAGACATTCTTTATTTTATGGGATGACAGGAGCGAGAATGTGGAGGAAGACAAACAGCAAATGGTTTTCGGTAAACAGCACTGGAAAAATGGTTATTGTTTTTGGAAATGAGTACGTCCAAAATGGGCAGAGGATTACTACTTTCAACTTCAGCAGTAAACTGGATGCTAGGATCAATGTAATTGATTAAATCAATAACCACTGGAACAATTTCCGGTAGTCCAGGTTTTCTCCTAAGCTGAAATTATTTGCAGACCTTGAACTGTTGGTGAGTTAGATTTCTTAGAAGCCTTTCCTGCTCACAAAAATTTAAGTAATATTTGTAACGAATCCTGTGCAGTTCCACGCATCTCGCCAATTTTATTTCATGCTTTTAAATTTTCTGACAACGCAATGCCAAATCCGGGCTCGGCACACACTGACACCTGATTGGCCTAGCTTTTGCTCCTTTTCTATTTAAACTCTCCCGGTACTTGGGTTCTTTCTATTTCTTGCTTGGCACTGAAGAAGGAGGTTTTATGCCTTTGAAACATGTTCACCGATTTTTAAACTGGACTTATTTGTGCTTTTAGATGTTGCTTTTTGGTTTTTACTCAGAACAGAGAATGCTACGCAGCTGCAAAGACAGTTGCTCTTGGCAACAGGACGAAGGATGTCCAGCCAAAAAGTACGTAATCGGCTTCATGAGGGAGAGCTCTATGCACGTAGGCCAATGGTATGCATTCCGTTGACCCCACGTCACCGTGCTGTCCGAAGATGACATGCTGAATATTGAGATTGGGAGCAAGATAATTGGAGACAGCTGTTGTTTACAGACGAGTCTCGATTCAGTCTGGAGTGTGATACCTGACGTGTTCTGGTATGGAGGGACGGGGCACTCGAAATAACCCAGCATTTGTTCGTGAAAGGTCACAAAACAGACGCGCTGGTTGGATGGTCTGGGGTGGAATCAGCATTGGACGTACGGAGCTGCATATCATTCGAAATAGCACTTTGACAGGCTGAAGATATGCAGACGAGATACTGTGACCTCATGTCATCCCTTACGCCGGAGCCATTGGAGATTCCTTTGTTTTTCAAGATAATAATGCTCGACTGCTTAGAGCTCGTCTGGTGGAGAACATTCTTGAAGCTGAAACAATACAGCGTATGGAATGGCAGGCGTGCTCTCCTGACTTGAATATAATCGAGCATGTTTGGGACATGCTCGGACGACGCATTGCTGCGCGACCAAGGCTGCCTCTCACTGTTTGAGGCTTGGAGGTTGCACTTCTTGCGGTGTGGATTTTTTTTCCCAAAGTCACAGATCGATAACCTTATCGCGTCCATGCCAAACAGGTGTGCAGCACTTAGCTGTTCGAGGAGACCACACACCCTATTAAAACCAACGCATTATGTATAAACGGTACCTTTTTTATCGTTTACCAAATATCGTTATCGTTACCAAATTGTTGCCCTGAATCATTTTTTCATGTTTTTTCCCTATTTTCAGAGAATTAAAGCTTAATTCCAAATGTTTTAGGTCTCTTTTCTGCATTGCTTATTAATAAGCTTGTGCTATCTATTGTATGTTAATCCGTGGTTGTATCGCACAGTTTTCTTCACTTTTTTGCTTGCTCCCCTAATTGTTTTAAGCAGTGTATTTGAATAGTATTACATGATGCATATTTTATGTTCTATAAGCATCACTCTTTCAGTATTAAGCGTTTAGTTAAATACAAAATATGTTTCAACATAAAGTTATGCATATATAGTAACATCTAAAAGTAAGAGAATTACCTTCTAAAGAAATCTTTTAATCATATTTAACAGAAACAACTCGCGATGCCTCAAGTAACAAAGGGGAACTACAGTTTTTTTTTCTTATATATGTGGGGAAGAAAGAAATTTTAACCAATTAGCTATTATTTCGTTTCCTCTAGCGCACTATAAGATTGTTTTCGGCCAATCAAATCAGGTGTCTGATTTTTAGCACATCTCCTATTATTAGTATATTAACTTTATATACAAATACAAATACAAATGTGGCGACCAGCAGCAGGCTCAGGGCCCAACTTGGCTGGTCCTAGTCAAATTAAAGACCCCAATGAAGATCAATGGCCCTCTTAAAGCCATCTACTCCATTGCTCTTTACCGCCTCTTCCGGTAAGCTGTTCCAAGTTCCCACTACCCTGCTAAAATAGTAATTTTTTCGAATTTCCAGGTTCGCCTGAGGTTTAAACAGCTTAAAACAATGACCCCTTGTCCTGCTTTCCTTGCAAAACTCCAACCCTGCAACATCATTCATTTTAATAAATTTAAATAACTGAATCATGTCCCCTCTGGTTCTCCTTTGCTCAAGACTATACATATTAAGCATTCTAAGTCTGGAATCATAGTCTAAATTAGAAAATCCATTTACTAACCTTGTAGCCCTTCTTTGTACCCTTTCCAATAAATTAATGTCTTTCTTCAGATAAGGAGACCAAAACTGAACAGCATACTCCAAATGAGGTCTTACCAAACTTCTATATAGAGGCAGAAGAACCTTCTTAGATTTGTTTGAAATAGATCTATTAATAAACCCAAGCATCCTATTGGCTTTGTTACTAGCTATGCTGCACTGTTGACTGGACTTGAAATCCTGATTTATTAAGACACCTAGATCCATAACATTATCTGCCCTACTAATGACTGAACCCTGTAAATAATAGCTTGTATGCTTATTTCCATGACCGAAATGCAGCACTTGACATTTCCCAACATTAACTGCCATACCCCACTTGTCTGCCCATTTAGTAATATGATCCAAATCCTGTTGCAGCTGATTTATTTGTTCGTCATTTTCTACAACCCCCATAAGTTTGACATCATCGGCAAAACAATTCATGTTTCCAGAAACATTTTCATGAATGTCATTCATAAAAATAATAAACAAAAGGGGACCTAAAACTGATCCTTGGGGAACCCCACTTAAAACCTCACTCCATTTAGAATAGTTACCCCTAACAACTACTCTTTGTTTCCTTCCTGTCAGCCAATTCCTAACCCAAACTAGAATTTTACCTCCTACCCCTATACCAGCTAATTTGCTGAGTAGTGCTACATGCGGTACCTTATCGAAAGCTTTTTGAAAATCTATGTAAACAACATCTACGCATTTTTTGCTATCTAAAGCCAAGGTAACCTTGTCGTAGAAATGTAATAAATTAGTAGCACACGATTTACCTTTTCTGAAACCATACTGCAAACTACTCAACAGCCCATTATTTTCTAAGAAATTCATAATCTTAATTTTGATCAATGTTTCAAAAATTTTACATACCACTGAAGTCAGACTCACAGGCCTATAATTTCCTGCATTACCTCTAGACCCTTTCTTGAAGAGTGGTGTAATGTTAGCTAGTTTCCAGTCCTCTGGCACTATCCCTGAGTTATACGAAGCATTGAATATATTAACTATAGCGTCAACTAATTCCTCTGCACATTCTACTAGAATTTTTGGATAAATATTATCTGGTCCCGGAGCTTTTGTGGTTTTAATTTTTTTCAAATAAAGTAAAACGTCCTCCCTGGAAAATACAAAGTCCTCAAGCTGTGTAGTAGCTTGTGTCTTGCTTGTGTCAACTGTTGAGATACAGTTATCGTTAAAAACACTGGAAAAAAAGTCATTTAGAACATTTGCTATATCACCATCATTCTGAATTAAATTTCCATGCTCATCTACTAGTGGCCCAATTTGACTATTTCGAACTTTCCCAGAATTTGCGTATGCAAAAAACTCCTTTGGATTCCTGTCAATATTATCTGCCAGCTTTTGTTCCAATTCTCTTTTCTGAAACCGTACCAAATACTTAAAACTACGCCTAGCCTCACAATACTGTAGCCTGTCTGCGCTGTGACCAGTTTCTTTTAATCGACGAAAAGCAGCTTGCTTACGATTTAGAGCATCCTTAGTTTCCCTAGTGAACCACATGGGCCAAATTTTTGTGTTTACCCCTTTTCTCCTAAAAGGAACAAAATCTCCAACTGTTTTTGCTAGTTTTTCCTTAAACTCTGTCCACTGCAAATTTACATCGCTATTGTCCAAACCTGATGAAAAAACCGCTTTCAAACTCTGCCTGAGTGCGACAAAATCAGTATTTCTGAAATTAGGTACAAACCTAAAATTTTTGTCTTTGTGCATATCAAACTTAATCCCAAACCTAATGCTGTTGTGGTCACTATCCCCAATATGCTCCCCTACACATAATGCCTGTACAGAGCCTTCAACATTGCAGAAAACAAGATCCAAAACAGTATCCTGCCGTGTTCCCTCAGAAACAACTTGATCTAAAAAACAGTCACCAATTACTTTTAGAAATTCCTCTTCTCTACTATTATTGGGGTAAGAATTATTCCAATCAATGCCCGGAAAATTGAAATCCCCCATTATAATTACCGGTCCCTTACTCGACATGTCTCTAATAATACGATACATCTGTTCATCTTGACCCTGGCTTAGATTAGGTGGCCTATAAATGTTACCCAAACGTAATTTTTTACCCTTACCGCTCATCAATTCTAGCCAAACCATGTCAATATCATTAGGTTTGTCATTTATTGCCAATTCATTGCAAGTTAAAGTATCTCTAACATAAAATAAAACCCCACCACCTCTTTTACCCACTCTGTCTTGTCTAAACAAATTATACCCAGGAATACACAATAAATCATCATATACAAAGAAAGGCGAAAAAGTGCTTGCTTACTTACATCTCCAATCAACCGATGTATGTTATAATTAAACGTTAAGTTTAAGGTTGCTTTAGAAAGTTGAACCACATTGTATTGAGTTAAGTTCTAAAGGAGATTCGTAAAAAAAAAGCTATGCTTCAAAATCAAGCAATGGTCGGTTGCGTAATCCTTTGTTTCATAAGCGATTGTATTTTAATGAGCTTTGCATTATAAAAGTATTTTAGTTTCTTTAAAGTTGTTAATAGCTCTAGCATTAAAGTTTATGTTGGTAATATCATTAAGTCACAAGGGAAATTATATTTCTCAGTAATTGAAACAGAATTTCTTATTGCCCATCACATCTTGAAAATATGCATAATGTTCTTTTCCTCTCTTCTATACATCATTAAAATTTGAGCTAAGTCCAAGATTTAATGACTTTGCTTTAGACATTAGACCTTGAACTGATCAAATTCTTTGAATGTTGGCAGAGATCAAAGAGTAATTATTTTAGAAGGACCATTGTTGATTTAGGTACTTCTCATTTTAAACGTCAATGTCATTTGTATGAGCTAGACATATACACTAAATATTCTTGTAGAATTATTCACATTCGCGATTGATTAGGTGCTCAAAATATATTTAAAAACGAGAAATTCAAATGGTTGTCATTTACAACAACAGGTTTGGATTTTCCGAAAATTTCGAAACGGAAAATTTTTGGAAATTTCTACAGAAAATGCTCCAAGTCCTAGTGGTTAAGTTCCTGTAAATTATAAAATTATCGTTTACTAGAGACTTTGAGTGAGAAAAACTTCAAATGTAGTCTTTTCATCATCTATAGATGAGCTTGTTCTCTGAGATATTAATCAGAAAATTTGTTATCAAAGTTTATTAAACAATCAACAAATCTTAGAATTTATGGCTTATATCTTGCTCAACGGTTAAAATAAAGTTATAAAAAATATTATGGACGTTTGGCATATTATAGAGTTTAAATATATATATACGATATTGTATGAAAAACATGATCTTATACAATTGCATATTTCTCTTCTAAGAATGAAGGGTGGAAAAAAGTTATCTTGAACTAAACTAGCCTATAAAGCAGAAAGTAACCGCTCCTAAGCCAGGGCTAAGGCAGAAACATGCAAAACACCCCCCAACTCCTTTATTCCACCCATGGAATGCAGTTTCGTGCTTTTTGGCACTCGTCAGCATGGAATAGGAATTAAACGAGCTGGAGGCAGAAATCATCTTATAGAGTGAAGAGAGCCAACAAGAACTGGTAGTTAATGTGAAATTAGAACACCAGTGAGCGACCGCACTTGGTATGGTACAACTCGAAAATTTTGAGGCAAAGCTCGAACCCGAGCTTTGCTCAAAATCCTCCTCACGTGCCAGAACATAAATAAAATGTCAAAATATTTTATTCTTTTCTATCGATGTAGAAAAATACGGAACAGGAAAGGAAATTACAAGGCAATATTTGTTCTTAAAAAGATCCTATCGCAAAAATACTGTTCTCCACAAATCAACTGTAAATCTTCAGCATTACAAACAACAGTGTATTTACACTTTCTCATTTCATCTTTGTTATTCAGGTAATTGGACTGAAAACTTAAACTATTATTCGTTTTCGGTAGCTAAAAAGAAAATTACTGATATCTTATTTCCTTTCCACTGGACCACAAACATTTTCTGTTCGGATTGATGCTTATTTCAATCAAAATATGTTTTTCAGAAAACAATTTCTGAATAATTGGCTCCAAAATTACAACATTGTCACTTCTTATGCTTTTCGATTTGTAGCACTGAGCAAAATAACGGGCCACGCGGATCAGCTTTGTTTCCCAGATATGACCCGTCTTCGTATGTTGCGCGCCAATTTCCTTCTCTAATAAAATTTTGCATTTGATCTCAAAACATTATTTGGCGCCTTTTTTATGCTGTCAGTTTTTTTTTCTCTCCGTAGGACTGATTCACCCTACTGGCCGTGGAACAGTTCGTTTAGGTTTAGGCCTTTGGCAATTATGTTGAAATTCATGCGAGAAGCATTGCATCAATGATCATGATGGGAGGCATATTTTTAGTAACTCATCATGTTACACGGTTACGTGCATTTAGTACTGTAAAAGAACTTTTTGGACATTCATTCAGCTCAGTTGTAGAGGGGCTTTCTGGTCCAGTGTAAAAGTTTCCGACTTTTAATTGTTTTTATGGGGCTTTTTGTAAAATGTCTTTCTTGAAGTATAACATAAATTAATACTTTAGAGTATTGATTAAGAAGTACAGATTAAGTAGAAAATAATGTGAATTTATAATAAAAGAACTTCTATCTAAAACTTACTCCCTGACTGAATTTACAGTTTTTTATAACTGTTTATTTATTAGAGTTAGTTTGAATCAATTTACTGTGAAAAGTTAGAGATGGCATTTTGGCGCCCTCGCACTTGAACGCGTGATCTTTGCTCCCGTAGATATTTTGGTGCCTTCACAAACGTGATTATTCATAATCAAAAGGGTCTTTGATTCAGTTTCTAGGCTTGTTTGTTTCGAAGAACTGGTCATAAATGAATCCGGTGATTGTTGTTTTGTCGATTAGCCTTTCATAGGTGTTCATTAAAGTTATTATGCCTGATTTGTTTCTCGCTTATTAACAACACGAAATCGAAAGGCAAAATAAAGTACAGTCGAACACTTATTAAAATATCGGTTAAAAGAATATCCCGCTTAATATAATACATTTTTAATGTACCAAACCGTTGTATTGTATTATTTTGATCCCGGATAGTGGAATATCTCGCTTATTAGAATATTTTTTCGTGGAAAATTGGCTATTCCATTAAGCTGGCTAGATTGTATGTGAATTGAGAATTTGTCAAATTTGTACGGACCGTATTTATCGTTACTGACATCATTTATTTTTGTTAAAAATTGTTTATAATTCTCAATGTGTTGAAAAATATATATGAAATCAATTTTCACACAAAACATGGTATACACTTCATCTACTTTTAAGGCAATAAACCAAAATATGTCCATCAAGGTTTTGTCCAGTTAGACATTACTTTTTGTCCTTTAATTTCATTTCTAAAGATGGAAATATAGTTTCAACTTCTGAAGGTGCCGCTGGACAATATTTGCAGTTTTTTTTTCTCGTGCTAACATTTTCAATAATCACATTTTCATTCTGCATTCAAGTTTTTTCGATGACCGACTATTTATTTCAACGAAATGGGTTACTAGTACGGGCTTTATTTTTCTTTCTGCGTGAAGAAAAAAATATTTTTTTTTATTTTTCAACATAAAATTAAAATAAATAAATAAATAAAAGCGTTCAAAAATTGTGTAAAAATATCAACAATAAAAATTTATTTCAATGACGTTGCCCTTTTATGCATAATATACACTAACGTTTAAAGAAGCAAAAAATTCAATTACATATATTTCAAGCTCTATTTATAACATTTATTTCAAGACACCCAAAATTCTTGCACTTAAAGATTGATTTTCTGATTTAACATACATTACATAAACAAAAGTATTGGGACACTTAAAAATTCACATTTTTAAGAATTTCTCGAAATATAAGAGTTCTGTAACTTTGTCACTAAAACGTATGTTTTTGCTGATAAATTTGGCAACTAAAATATTTCTAGTTAAATACTATGAAAACTGAAAAGGATATCGGCGACTCAATGAAACGAATTTCATTTATTATCGGGATAGGCAACAAATTGTAAGGGATCGCTTGCAAATTGACTGCAATCGTTCAATGTTATTCAGGATAAAAACAAATTATTTGAACAATCCTTTATAATTCATTGCATTTCCGAGACTCATTGAAATTCAGCTCATCAGATCGTTGATATATTCATCCTTCATCAAATTGTCGTATTTTATTTCGATTTTTTATATAATGATTGTCTTGTACGTTATTTTCTGAGAATTTGGTTACGTTTGACGGATTACTATGCGTGCTATGAGCTAAAAACGTGCGAAAAAAATGATATTTTTGATCTATAAAAGTATTCTGCCGTGGGCAGGTAAAGGGCAGTAACTGCAAATTTTTCGATTTTCCTTTTTTTGCATTTTTGAAATCTACGTTACATTAGTTTTATGGTACAGGCATCTTTTTTTGGTTTCCGATGAAAAAAAAACTGTTTTTTAACCAATGGTAATTAGCAGTAACTGCATTTTTCGTTGCTGTGGGCAGGTAAACGGCAGTATCTGCATGTCTGCAGGATGAACATAATATGAATCGCTGTGCAAAAATTGCATCAAGCCGCAAAAACCGTTTTCCTTTGTACCTATACTGAGCGAAAGTAGGGGTGCCCTAATAGGAGGTCACGGGAGGTCATTGGTTGCACTTGAATGTTCCCAAGGGGGTGTTTTATTCCTTTATGGGGTGAATCAGTGTTAATATCAATGCAAACTTAAGAGATATAAATTGGCGCTACCACTTGGCGATATATCGCCAAGCTTTTGGTCGCCAAGTGCTTGTCGTCAACTTGGTGACCTATCGCCAAATTGGCCACAAATTTGGCGAAAGAAATTATTTTATGAGTTTGGGTTCAATTTAGCGCTATTGGCGGTATTTTGCGAAAAATCCACTGAATGATGCGAAAATCGGCGATATTTAGAAAATGAATCGTTGTAAATCATTTTTTGCATTGTTTCGTGGCACATTAGGGGCGAAATGTTTGAATTGTTTCTTGCTCATTCCAAGCACTATTTTAACACTTAAGGCATCTACTAAGAAATTTACACATAAAAGGAAGTAGTGTGGGGTCCATACCAGATTTTTTTCTTTCAAATAAAGTTTCTCTCCACTAGCAGACAATATTTTTCCCGGTTTCAAAGATACACAAGCCAAACTTGGCAGACGACAAACAAAAATGCAACAATGAAATGATTTTATTTACATTGTTTTGTTTTCTTTTAATTACAGTTGCTTTCATACTAACAGACGATAAATTTTTCAGTTTAATCTCTAGCTGTTGCATTTATAATAGTACTATGAAAAAAAATCGCCAGCACAACAAGCATTTCAAGCGCTCTTTTTCTGAAAGTGATTTCTTGTTTTGATGCAAAGTACAAAGCATTAGCTGATTTGTAGTTATTTTAAAACATCTGGTGTGAACGCCACACTAATTCCTTTTACGTTTAAATTCCATAATAAATGCCTTAAGTGTTAAAATAGTGCATTAGAGTGAGCAAGATAACAACTCAAATATTTATACCCCCAGTTTGTCACGAATCAATGCAAAATAATGTTTTACAATGATTTATTTTCTAAATATCGCCGATTTTAACATGATTCAGTGAATTTTTCGCAAAATGTACCCAATAACGCCAAATTGAATCGAAATTTAAAAAAAAAATCATTTTTTCGCCAAATTTGTCGCCAACTTGGCGGAAAACACTTGGCGACCAAAAGTTGGGTGATATATCGCCAAATAGTTGCATTAAATCATATCACTCAATCTGCATTGAAATTGACATTGATTTACCCCACAAAGGGGTAAAAGACCCCCTTGGGAACATTCGAATGCAACCACAAGGAGAGGTGCACAACTAGACCGCCCTCAGAGCCTACATACCAAACTAGAAGCTTCTACGGCAAAAAGTTTTTGAGTTATGCGACAGGCATACATACATACGCACATACATACAAACATACATACATACGCACATACATACAAGCATACATACATACGCACATACATACAAACATACATACATACATACATACGCACATACATACGTACATACAGACGTCACGAGAAAACTCGTCGTAATTAACTGGGGCATGGTCGAAAAGGATATTTCGGCTGTTTATATGTTAGTAGGTACATATGCACGTACTGATAGGTCGAAAAAACTACTCAACATTCATTCGAGGGTGAGCAAAAGTAAAAATGGCTGAAGAATCATCAAGTTTTGCTTCATATTTTGCATAATACAATAGTTTCATTATATTTTTAATTATATTTCGCGTTCGTTTATATTAAATCTATATCAAGTGGATACACGGTATTTATGTATATTTTTAAGTAAAACATATCATTCACAATGCAATAATATATTTCGTAATAACATATCTACTCCGCATGTTGTCGAATATGTAAATATTGGACATTTAGTAGCATACTGTGCAGTTACTGCCGACTGCCAGTCAATTCCGCATGACATTTAGAGTGAAAAGGGCAGGTAAACGGCAGTATCTGCTTTACCTCTCTCTGCGCTTGCAAAATCAAAATTCAATCGATTACCCAAAAAATATATCGGTATAAACATATAGTATCGCCTATGTTCGAAGTTCAATGTTTCATAGATGTTTGTGGGAAATCAAAAACGCGTTTCTTCAAATATCTCGAAAACTCATTTTTGCAGATACTGCCGTTTACCTGCCCACGGCAGTATTGTACATTATAAGTAAACTACTTTCTGAAATTTCTCCGGACTATTACTGACATAAAAATAATGAAGAAATAAGGTTTAACACAACCTATGCACAAAGTCATGCATGTGAAAATCGAGAAGAGAGAAAATTTAATTTGGCAAAATTAACTTTACCCATAAAAATCGCATGATAAGATGTCAGTGTTTAGCCAACGAAATTCAAAGTAGTAAGTTACCACCCCTAAGCCAGGGCTGAGGCAGAAACATTACATTAGCTTCAAGTTTTTTGACTCTCTTTGATCCAAAAGAGAATTTGTACTTTCAGATCGGTTACTTCATATTCCAGGTTGACGAGTGCCAATAAACACAAAACTGCAGTCCTTGGATAGAATAACAGAGTTGGTGGCAACGAAATTTATTTTCAGTGAGTATCATAAAACAATTTAAAACCTAATATTTTGTAATGATCACACACACACACATTCATTGTTTTGCTTCTTTATCTTAGCGGCTGCTATGTCAAATGTTTGCTTAGTGGCATAACAAATCTACTTGTTTTACATTATTTCTACGTGAAATCGCAATTTTGCTGCGAAATGAACTTTAAGCCTTAAATAAAGCAAATCAGTTATGGAAAAAAGCATTTAAAGCATTGCGCGTATAGGTTGCAATAAGTACATTTTAACGGAAAATACCCGTAACATTTTACCTGTGAAGCAAGATTTCTGTTCTTTTATTGTTCGTTCGTGCAAAAGAAAACAACGGTGTTTTAACTCCGTGGAGCCCGATCTCTGTTCGTTCAATGCATAATAATGTAATTTATCATTTTCCCATTGGATGGCGAGACTTTTTTTTTTTTTAATTTTCCGAGAAAAATTCGTCTGTTACCAACCATTTGACGGATTTTTGTAATTTTGTAGTTCTTCCCAAATTTCATTCAAGCCTCATTGTTTTCGCAATGTCGGAATTAGACTATGTTTAAGAATTTTTGTGAGGCTCTTCATGCTCAGATATCAGTATTTCAACAAACTAGTGTCCATTTTTACACGAATTAAGATTCTACAGAAGTTGGAAATTCTTTCAGATAAATATTGATTTTCTGATTTAACATACATTAGATAAACAAAAGTATTGGGACACAAAAATTAAATTAACCATATATTTAGGGAGCTAGCAACGAATTGAAGAAACAAAACAAAAAAATCCTCATCTTTTATTATTAATATCTGGGAATACGCTGTATATTTCAGAAATTTGTTTTTAATGTAATTTTATAGATTTACTAGGCAATTATTTTATCACTGCGTATGCGTGAGAGAGAGAGAGAGAGAGAAATTTATAAATTTCAAAATTTAATTGATAAACAAATTTAGCAACTAAAATAATTTTAGTTTAATACTATAAAAACTGAAGAAGATATCGACGACTTAATGAAACGAATTTCATTTATTATCATTATGTTTAAATTTTTCGGTCAAAACAGAGATGTTTTGAAACTTCATTCTTTTGCAATAAAATACCCTGAATTATCTATATCTGACATTTTGATGACTATAAAAAACATTGAAATTTATTTGGACTTCTTTTTCCCCCAAGTCCTTAAATAGAAAAAAAAACTTCTGAATTAAAGATCTTTTTCCTACTATTTTTAGCTCTTATTTTTGGCAAATAAGTTCCACAATAAAAATGTCCAAATAAATATCAATGTAATTTTGAAAGTACATATACGTATTTCGTATTAATAATAATTTCCTTACTTAGCGCTAAAAATTAATTAAAACACGTTTGTAGAAGTCAGACATTTAATGTGAACGTGAAGGCGGGGGAATAATGTACAACCTCAGACAAATACGATATAGTGATGAATGAGTCGTTGAACGAAAAATGCGAGTAAAGTTTGCCAGTTGTTCGTTTAATTTAAGATTACAATTTAACTAAGATTAAAACTTACCACAAGATTGGGGTTAGATCTCAAAATAAAAAGGTTTTCAAATCATTAGTTTTTATAGGTAAAAAATTTATTTTCGAAGCGAAACCTATATTTTTTCTAATCACATAGGTCCATATTTTGTTGATAACTTTTTTGGTTTAAAATAAAAACCTTGTGCTATTTCATATAAAATAAAGTAACCCCAATCTGCCCTGATACTATACATGCGAAACTGTATGGTTTATTTATATTTTATCGTCTGCTATTCAATTTTTTTTAAGAACTGCTGATTTCATTATTGATTCGTTTCCATTCATTAAATAATTAAATATGCGAACAAAATTCTACCAAACATCAGAGTTTTATTATTTTTGAGTTGGTACTTTCGTCCAGATTTCACGTGATGATAATGTTTTTTAAATTGCATTAATGTTTTTATTAAATTTATGAGTTAACTAAATTTAGGATTATTTAGTCAGTTATTCATCTTTACTTTAAAAAAAACTGCTTTAAGTTATGATTGAAATTAGGAAAAAGTTTTTGAGTTTATAATTTTGTTCCTCAGTGCATTTTAAAGTTTCTCATTAATTTTCAGAAACAAATATTTATCAATTACTAATGGCAACATTTATTCATCTTATATCTTTATATTAACGTATTCGAACAAAACTTTACCGTAATCCTAGATTTTTTACATTTTAGTTTATACCTTTGCATGTGTTTTTTTTTTTTTTTTTGTAATGATGAAATTACGTAATGATATTAAATTTGCGAATTTTCTCATATCACTAATTTTCAAATTTAATGGTGTTGTACTTTTTTATTTTAGTGCAAACAATTCTGAGTTAAACTGTAATATTAAAACAGCATCAACACATTTTGAGTCTATGGCTTTGTCCACCTCTGCATCCACAAAAGAAAACAAACATGATATTATTTTTCTCTCTTCTGTAATAGCTTTAAAACCTTGTAATATTAAAAAGAAAGGAATTTGAAAGTAAGAATAATGTTGCGACCTCATAAGAAATGTTTTACTACCCCATTTGGGATCGCGACCCACAGGTTGGGAAACTCTGGTCTAAACTTTAAGACTAGTAATTTGATATTGTATCACTTTTGCAAAATATATGTTTTGGAAAAGAATGAAAATAATACAATAGACACAAACATATTTTGAAGTTGTTTTGCTTTTCTCATTTTATGTATCAACTGACCTCACTTCTGAGGCTAGTTGATATAAAATAGGTAACATTTCATTATATTTAATTCTAACTTTATTATTTCCTATTTCGAAAAGATAGATATTTTTGTTACACATGATGTCTTACAGTAACATCTTAGATTACATACCCTGAAAAAGATCTTTAAAATTAAACTCGGAAGTTCCCAAAAATCAAATGTATGAATTAACCCCAGTCTCCCTAAAGGAAAAGGTTTTTGACTTATGGACGTACTAATCTTAGCTAAATTGCGACCATAAATTAAATGAGCAACCGGCAAACATCACTCGCATTTTTCGCCGTACGAGTCATTCACAATTATCGCACTTGTCTGAGAATTTATTTTCTGTCCCGCCTCGCCGTTCACTATGAATGACTCGCTTCTATAAATATATTTTATTTAATTTTTAGACTCTAAGAAAGGATTTTTTTTTTTCAACACGTATGTTTACTTTCAAAATCACATTAAAATTTATTTCGACTTCTTTAAAGGTATTTTACATGAAGTTTACTTATTACTAGGGATGCACCGATAAGCAAATTGGCCGATTACCGATTACCGATTAATCGGTTGTTGAGAATCGGCCGATTTATCGGCTCAGCCGATTAATGATAAGGATGATTGTTTTTAATACTACCAATTTTACCATCACTGTTTTTTCTCTCTTATACAATTCCGAGTTTAGAAATAGTAAGTAATTTATTTCTAAGAGAAGTTTTTTTTCTATTTTCCCAATTTTCACAAAATAATTTCAATATTTTATCAAATTTCTTAGAACCAATTTTCATATTGTTGTCACTAACATTACATTAACACATTGTTAATTATATTAATTGGACATGAAAAATCAAAAAAAGGTGAAGGGAGTCTGTACTCCAATTTAGGAGTACTTTTAATTTAATTTTTTAGTAATTAGTAGCAATTTAATTCAAGACTTTCATTCTTTGTGAAAATTAGAGGTTATCTAAAACACTGTACTAAGGAGGAAACTGTCGCCACATGAAAAATGTTGCAACATTGTCTAGGTATATTTATTTAAAGTAGAAGAATTAATTTATTAAAAACTTTATATCAACTGTGAGGATTATTATTACTGTTAATAAAATTATTCATCGTAGTTTCTTAGTGAAAGTATAATTTAAGAATAAAATTATTTAAAAAAAATTTTGACCGATTAATCGGCCCGATTTTGCCGATTATGAATAATCGGCAAAGTGGCCGATTATGGCCGATTAATCGGTACTGCCGATTAATCGGTGCATCCCTACTTATTACAATCCATACGTGCAATGCTTTAAATGATACGATCCATAATAGATTTGTTTTATATAACCCACTTGAGTTGATATTACTGAAAAACAAACGGCTGGTGGGAATGATTTAAAACCGACAGCTTTTTTTCCATCAAGCAAACATTTGACTTAACAGCTACTAAGATAACGAAACAAAACATTTGATGACAACTTCTTAATATTTTTTGAAAGGGTATGCACTTTTAGTTTCATTAAAACAATTATTGTAAATTACCGTTTCCGTTGAATAACTCTATGATTGCTTATCCTGCAATTTCCATAAATAACGTAAATTTAGCAAAATTAAACGCCGCGATTTCCACGTGCATGACTTTTGTGTACATTTTAAAGCTTATCTCACTATTTTATTGTTTCCATGTCATTTTTAAATTTTCTGAAGTACAGGGTGGTTATAAATTAACAGGAGGTGTTTGGAGCCCTCTAGCTCGAGAACTGCTGGGCGAAACATTGCCAAATTTCGCGAGCGTGCATATTAGACCATGGGATTTTGATTTCTGGAATAAAAAAAAAATAGTTTAAAAAATCACCACCAGGGGGAAATTTGGCGCTGTAAAAGTGTATTATTCTGATTATCGAAGAATTAATTGCTACTGACTAAATATGAATCCATTTTATTTGCAAAAATGACTTTTTTTTGTCACAAATGTAGTTCGATATGATCGCCATTGTAAAGTTGTAAGAACTGCATACGATGCAGAACATTTTCTACGGCAGCTCGTAACATATCAGAATGGATTTCTCTAACTTTTAAAATTATCATATATTTTAAACTTGCGATATCAGAAACGTTTCTTTGATACACTACACTTTTCAGATATCCCCACAATTCATCACATGGATTGAAATCCGGCGACCTTGGGGGTCATACCGTAGGAAATGAGCGGCTAATAATTCTGATCAGAGAAATGTTCCCGCGAAACGCGCTGCGAAATTGATTTATACAGCATCTTTTCAAGTTTAATTCGCGATATTCAGTGTAATACACTTTTACAGCGCCAAATTTCCCCCTGGTGGTGATTTTTCAAACTATTTTTTTTTTTTATTCCAGAAATCAAAATCCCATGGTCTAATATGCACGCTCACGAAATTTGGCAGTGTTTCGCCCAGTAGTTCGCGAGCTAGAGAGCTCCAAACACCTCTTGTTAATTTATAACCACCCTGTATTTACTGTCAGCTTACCATTTTGCATGCCACATACCCAGAGCTTAATTTCTAATTCAAAAAAAAAAAAAAAAATGAGAAAATGAGAGAGTTACAGAACATTTTAATTAATCTTAATTTTGACTTTAAAATAAAATAATAATAGATAAATGAATAAAAAAAATGGTATTTACGGGACTGGCTGACAGAAGTTATGCATTTATTGTTTAACATGAGCTCATAATGTTGAAGGTGTCTTGAAACAATAAGTTAGTACAGTTAAATTTATCGATTCGACGTTAACAATTCCAACACTAATAAGATTATGTTATTCAAAAAAAAGCAGTGTTTTTGTAAGCCAGTCCCGGACTGCAATGTTTTTAAATGAAAAAAAAAAAAAACATCTCTCCCTCGAGTGGACTTCCCAACCTTTCAGTTAACAGCCGAACACGCTAACCCCCCCCCCCCCCTCCTTTTCCCAAAAATGTCAGCTGTCTTGTTCTCGGGCAATCAACTAAAAGCTGGTTTTGTCGGTAGCAATTTTAATTAATTTGTCAAAGCTAAAAAGTGATTATATTTTTATTACGTCAATCAAATATTAGAATGCGTAGAGTATCTTCAGATTCTGCTTTTTTTTTATGAAAATGTAAGTCAAATTGGGATTTTTTTTCTTTTTTTTCATATGCGTTTGAATGAAAAATAAAAGGTATTTTAAACTTCCCGATTCTAAATAAACATATGTTGCAGCAAAGCTTCTCACAATAAGCAGCGGGGATTTTTTTTATATGCAATGTTTATTAGCACTGAATACACTCAGGCACATTGAAAATAGCGACCCAAGAAGAAAGCATCGGATTGAAATGAAATTTAATACACATAATGATACAGATGAGAGATTCACTTGATTTTAAAATCAAGACAATTGAACGAATACAAGGTGTGCAAGGACACAAATACAGAGCAACTTCAATAGCACGTTGGACCACCTCTAGCTGCAATACATGCTACCACACGGTGCGGCATTGAGTTGATTAGACGCCTGATGTTGTCCTGAGGCAGGTGGGCCCACAAATTTGTAACATTCAACTCCAAATCACGCACAGAGTGACACGATGGCATCTGACGTTTTAGCTGATCCCACACATGCTCTATAGGGGATAAGTCGGGGGAGCGGGCCGGCCATGGAAGAGTGAAAATGACGTAGGAAGTCTTGAGCAACTCTTGCTGTATGCGGACGAGCATTATCTTGCTGGAAAATTGCCCTTGGGAGGCCATTTAGGAAAGGTCCTACATGGGGTCGAAGAATATCATCAACGTAACGTTGGCCGGTTAAGTTCCACACATCACAGTTAGATTGGACCGGCTATCATAGGATATGGCTCCCCAGACCATTACACCAGCTGTGCGGGCAGTGTGACGTAGAACAGTGTGGGAGGAATTGTACCGCTCACCTGGGTGCCTCCACACCCGTACACGGTTATCATCAGTCCCTAAAACAAACCGAGACTCATCACTAAACACAACTTTTTGCCAATCTGTGACATTCCACATTGATCTGGCTTGGCACCACTGTAGACGCAGTCGCTGATGAATCCGACGATTTCTTCTTGGGTCGCTATTTTCAATGTGCCTGAGTGTATTTATGAGGGGCACATAAATCATTTGACATAAATCATTTCCTTAGAACAACTTTTTCTAAACTTTGGATAGTTTCGATTTTTTTCTCTAAAGTTTCTCCATAAGACAAAAAATACAGTTAATTTAAAAATCAAAAAGTTTGAATCTCAATTTTTTTTCAAAATCTCCTATAAGAAAGATCGTATTTGTCTCGTATTTACTCCTGTGATTTTCTTCAGCATACTGTGGGCGAGAGTTACTTTTCCTGTTTTCGTCTCATCCGACTGCTCCTACAGGAGGTTATTTCAGGTCTCTTTTTACTCTTGACTACATTCAGCTTTGATAAATAAAATATATACAGCAAAGTCCTCTTGAAATGCAAAAAATTTCAGCCACGAAAGAAAATAAGATATTTTTCTCTTTAATTTTTTTTAAAACTGAAAATCCAGTTTTATGAAACTCTAAAACTGTGCTTGAACTTCTGGTTTCAAATTTGTTCCTTTTTACGTACAGTTAGTTCAAGCCTATCATATGCGTAAAGTAAAACATTTAGGGCCCTGCTCCACATTGACGTAAAGCAGAAAAATAAAGCAGAAACGTAAAATTGAGTAAATGGTGTTTCTATGGAAAGTACCCGGATTTTCGGTTTCGTTCGCGTTTTCTGCTGATGTGGAGCAGGGCCCTTACTGGTTTTAACGCTTTTGATGTTTTTTTCTTTCTTTTTTAAGCATTATTTACTTATTTATTTATTCTTTGTCGAGATCAAGTCTCACGTAATTCTCTAGTACAAATCATTTTACTCCGATGATGAATGGTAATCATTTTAACTTTTTATTATCCATTAAACAAATATTTAACTTTCCTTCCATGTTGCAATATTTTTACGATCACCCCGCTGATATGTTAAATCGTATACATTTATTCTCCTTTTTCCTTAAAGTTAACTAACCTAATTGTTGCTTTTTGTTTTGTAAAATTTGAATGTTTATTTAACGTAACAAGGCACAAGAGATTCAACTTAGTATTTTGAAAATATGTTATATTCTTGGTTAGATATTTGCATTTTTGATAAATACTCATTCCAAGCTATTTTTTGAATACCAATACTGTTTTGGCAAGTTATATCTAATTATAGTACCTCTAGACAACTTGCCAAGAGTTTTTCAAATTTACTTTTATCACCTGCCTAACTTACTTTTATACTATTTACATGCTTACTTTTTGACATAATATCTTTGTCACTATGATCCAGTTTTACAGCTAAAACTTCTTATTAACGGGAAAACGCTGATGAGTATTGATTGAGGGAGTACAAAGACAAAATAGAGAAAGAAGGATTTTTAATAATTCCATAAGTGCACCACGTGTACTCAAAATAAGAAATATGCATAAAAATTTAGTCAAGCTTATTTTTACGCAATCATTTTCTCGCTTGATAATATGACACGAATGGATTAAACTGGTGTGCAATTTTTATGCATTTGTATAATAAGTAATATTGAAATAAAAATACATACAATGATTTTCCTTTCTCAACTAATGCTCTCTTCTTTCAAAATACGTTAAAAGAAATTTTGTATTTCGAAGAAATTTGAAGTACTGAAAAGTCTAAAAGAAAAAAAAAATATCAGTTTGATATCAAGTTTTAGTAAAATGTTGATAACCTCTCACCCTCTCAGTTTCTCTACGTAAAAGAACCTACATTGTAAAACGTCAAGAGCTAATATTTGTAAATTTATTTCTTGCATCAATATTTTAAGTACTAAAACGACTATTAAACTACCTGAAAAACCTTAAAAATATGATAATTCTTTTCTGTAAATATTTTTAGCTCCAGCAGCAGACCGTTTACGGAATGCCAAAACAAGCAAGCTGCTATTTTTTGTCGTTTTTTTTTTTTTTTTTTCTTTAGCATAACATATTTTCCAGCAGATTTTCTTCTTTTTTTCATTGAGCGATTCACATGTGAAGGAAACGTGTGAAGAATGTTTATCGAATATTTGTCCGTATCTTCAGAGGTAGCAACATGTTGGCAAGTACCCAGCGAGAAAGCATCTGCGAGCAAAAATAACCGCTAAATTTATCCCCATTGCTAGCTCAGTGACTGTCACATGTTATGTTTCACCTAGAAATTTTTTTTCCCCCAGCGACACATTTACACTGACGACTGACACTGTTCTGCGTGAATGAGGAAACACTTACCAACTAAAGTACTAACTCAATTTGGAAGATTTATTCTTGATCACAGGTCTCTGTAATCCCTTTACACTCTAAGGGGTTTTGTACTGCAGCGTTTTTTAAGTAAATATTTTCATAGACATCGACCACTTTGATTTTCCGATCCCTTTAACCCATTAATGCCTAGCGTCCCTTTTTAGGGACGGTCCAAAAAAAGGGTCTGAATTTCCCAAAAATGAACATTTCAACCAAATAATAGTGTTCCATTAGTACCTTGGTATTGTTTCAATTCGTTAAAAACAGATTGCAGCACATAACCATTGTAAAGTGCGTTCTGTAACAGTTTTAATATGATCTTTATCAAAAACTAGCTGACCCGGCGAACTCTGTTCCGCCTTAAAGGTAATAAATAAGAAAATTTTTGAATTTATTAATTTTTTTATTATTAGAAAATACAAAAGAAATTAAGTACCTACATTAATCATTCATTATTGTTTCTGTATTTTAGTACATAGGTTGCTCTTCACTAAAGTACCTTGTGATGCACAACATTTTTTGTTTTATTATCAGGCGCAAAAAGAAGCAACGCAGATGGTCTTCCGACCCGTGAACATGCCACATATAATTGACCATGGGAAAAACAGTGATATTCTAGATTCAAACCACAAACTTTTAAGGATTGGCCTTGTGATTTGTTAAAGGTCATGACAAATGCAAGATGGATCGGAAATTGAAGTCTTTTAAATTCAAACGGCATATCGGTTGGGATCATCGAGATCCTAGGAATGAGCAATCGTTTCTGACAGCTTATCACATATAAATTTCAAGGGAAGTAACGCGTTTGTTTATAATTTATTTCACGAAAAAGTCAAATAATACTCAACGCACCGCTAACTTACAACCTGTTTACTGCTTTCCGGAACCTGCCAGAACGTGTGCTTTATGTCGCTTAGCCATGGAGGTGTCAAAAAAGGCTTAGTAAAAAGGCTTAGTCAATTAGACAGTTTTTCTATTTATGTAACTGACACATATAAATTATAGCCTATGTCCGTCTCCTGGCTCTAAGCTACCTACCCACCAATTTTTAGCTATATCGGTACAGCCGTTCTTGAGTTATAAATAGTGTAACTAACACGACTTTCTTTTATATATATAGATGACATCGTTCACAATCTCAAGAAAAAAAGGCTAAGTTTTCAAAGTTATTCCCAGCTTCCCAGTTTATGTTAATTGCTGATTTTATTTTTTCTTATAAAATGTCTTTTTAAATATTATATCGTAGGCAGAAAAGAATTTTAGTAAAAAAAGTATGTACCCTCTGGGGTCTATCATAACTTTTGAGGGACGATTTTTCTTTAATTAATAAAAAACTTATTTTTGACCTGATATTTTTTAAATTATTTTTCCTGTCCATTAGACACTATTTGTAACCAGTATACAAATATCTTTGAAAAAAAAATGTCAGGCATTAATGGGTTAAGGTTTGCTATAGTGACTAGCTTGCCTGAAACAATGTCATGTGAAACGCTCACTAAATATGAAGTAAGAAAGGGTTTTCCACATTTTTCAATGTGACGTGAACGAGTGGTGTGGTCCAAGGACAAAAATGCCAACGTGTATGCCAATAAAATAAAGCAGATTTAGTTAGGAAATTAGTAAGCTGATTTTGAGAGCAGTTGGGGACATTTTTGTTGAAAGAGATCCAGCAGTTAATGGCACAAACTTAAGCATAATAGTAATGAGTCATTATTGCGAAAATGGCACAAACCATATAAGAGACTTTGAAAACAAATTCATTCATTTTAATAATTCCCACTGATTAATCACATTTTTTACTGGTTTTCTATATGATTGTCTGCAATCAAATATCAGTTGTTTGTGCATAAATAATTTGTAAAGGGTTCAAAAGGATTTTTCTTTAGAACAAGGTAAAAATATATTACGTGTCTCAGCTTTAAATTCTTAGCAGGTAAAATATGATTTAGGATTGGGCTGAATTGTTGCAGCAATATAATTTATCAGTTATATTATATCTTTTACATAAAAATAAGCTACAAAGCAAATTTAGAAAAAAATATATGTATGGAAAAAAAAGTTTTTCATTTTTGTCCCAACATTTTCCTATCGAAATCGCATTGTCCTCTCTGTTACAGCCATTTGGAAAGTAAACTAAACAAAGGCATTGGGTCTGGAAATATCGCACCCTTGCTACAAAAGTGCCACAACTCAAAAAACTACGTTTTCCAGGAATTGCAAAAAAACTGTTCCCGGGCTGTCTAGGCACATTTTAGTATTTTTGAATTTGTCAATATGAAGACCGATACATCTCAAACTATGATCGTTAGTTACGCACGTTACTCTACGACTGCTGGACGACTACTCAAGATGTGGCATTTCAGTGGAAGGGATCCTATGCATCTTGATAACAACAAAACGCCATAACTGCCCTTTGGCGACTGATTTTTCAATACAACTTCTGGCTCTTTTGAGAATTGGTAGAGACGTGTAAACTACGTCTAATGACGGTCATAACTCAAAAATTTCAATTTTTGAGTTGTGGCACTTTTGTAGCAAGGATGCGATATCTTTAATTAGGTTCGGTACTTTGAATTCCTTAATCAAGAAACAAGGGGAGCTTAATTTTTTTTCCTAATAGCTAAGTTAACTGTTGAATCTCCATTATGTTACGTTTGTATTGATGATTACAAAATTTTATTTTAAAAGCTTATTTGTCCACTCTGCTACATGGCGTGGTCAAAATATTCAATTGCCCTTCATAAATTAGCTATGTAAAAACTATTGATATTTCATCATAAGCAAACAAATGAAGAGTTTGTAAAGGATATGATTAGTTGGTTGAAATTATTTATATTGATTTTAAAAAATCATCATATTGGCCATGATTTGTACGGTTTTTATGAGAATGACTCAAATTCACGTGTAATAGAGAGAAATACAGGAACTACATCGAAAACTGGTTTTATGTTAGTGGTGATCTATCTATTAATTTCGAGTAAATACGATTACTTTCAGCAGAGTTTGTAAAGTTTAAAGTGCGCAACAAAGCTTGGAATGGTCAACAAGGAAATCTTCCAATTTACTTCAGAGAGTGGAGGAGGGCTACCAAGAAGAAACTTTTTCAGAATTGCGAGAAGTAACAAGTTATGCATTGCGTTATAAGAATGAAAATATGAAGATAAACCACCCAATGGGTTAGAGTAGTGTTTCGGAGATCTCTAAAAAGAGCTGAACTTTTGATTCAGAAGATTGCAGAGATGACACCATTTTCGATCAACTGAAGTTTGTTTAAGAAAGAAAAAGTTAGAAAACTCTTGTAGAAGTAACTCGTATTGATAGATCTGTATAGATATCTTTTGAATCCGACGAATACTAATAATTTTTACATGGTCTCATATTTGCATTATTTGTACAAAGCCTCACAAGAAGCTCTGATGCTATTATTTATAATATTCTATACGTGTGTGTAATCCTCTTTCAGTGTAGTTTTTAAGTCTTTCAAAACAAATACTGAATTAATTAGAGAAAATTTAGGGTTGATTCTAAAGAATCTATAGTACTAAACTAAATGATGTAGTTCCTAGATAGTTTCGGCACAATTTTTATGATTGACAAAAAAACATCTTAATCAAGTAAACTGAATGCATATACTTTCTATTAAATGACGAATTACAAATTCTATGAAAATTATCAGGAAAACTGTTTGCATTGGTAACATTTATACAATTTAAGAAAGGGATTCTCTAACCAGTATCATCCTTTTCATGATTTTCTTAGCCATTTACCAGGAAAAGTATTCCGCATATGATGGAAAATAGCAGCCATTCTTTTGCGCAAAATTGCAATTTCTATTTGTAGAAAATCGAAGGTAAATGCTCTGACTTTCAGAATACTCTTTTATAAGCATAGACATTTTAGTTGAAGAGAAGACGGAATTAACCCACCCCTCATTTTGCTTTTCGTTGTGCGAGTTGGCAACTAGCGTTTTCTTCTGTCGAAAGAAGAAAACAAACTCTGAGAAACATGTTAGGGAATCAGAAGGGGGGGGGGGGTGCTAATTTAAATCTCAGCTGAATTTTCCGAGTACTTTCAATTAAAAACCAAGATAATTATTTTTTTTATATAGTAAACTTCGTCACACATACAGTCCATGGCAACATTTTCAGGTTGTTTTACTTTAATCTGTGACACTGGAACTCTTTTTATTGCTTCAAAATTATATCGGCAATGTGTGTGCTGTTTGAATCGACTAATAAACAATGGTCAGCTATCATATTGCGGGAAATTTATCATACCTGCAATAATCACGCAGATAGGATCGAAATAGAAACCATTCGTTACCGAACTGATGCTTGCGTTACCGATGTTTTTCACAACTTTTTCTTCGTGTAATGAATCTGTTTAGTTGATTTTTGAAGTTTTCGAGTAAAACTCGTTTTAAGGGCATTCCTTTTCCTGCCAAACCATCTCATGATTGAAAAGTAAATCAATTTCTTAAAATATGCTTCAAAAATATTATTTTATCCCCAAAATTTGAGTTCTCAATTAAAATTAGTATCTCCGTTTTTTACCCTCTTTTTTTGACTTCATTATTCAGAAGTTCATTCGTAACTAGTACCCCAAAAATATAATTCTGGTTTATAATAGTAAATTTATTAACAGTATGGTGCAACCCTCCCACCCCCCCCCCCCCACCCCAACTCTGTTTTAAATTAATTTTGTTTATTAATCTTGTTTTAGGAATATTGTTTTATTTTGATTTTTAACTTGATCACGCTGATTTAAACTATTTACTTACCTTAATTATTGTTATTTTTATTATTTATGTTTAAAAACGCAAACAGTAGGCTGTGCAGATATTAATTTATTCTAAGCAATGATTTTCGTTTTAACATAATTTCGTGTTTGTTTGTTATTTATTGTTTGTTGTTTTATTTCTTTTAGCTTTTAGCTAATACTTTTTACAAATGGATAGGAAAATTTTAAGAAGTTCGGTTAGTAAGGCGGTAAAAAATTGAACCTTTAAAAAGTTAGATGTGAGTCATTCTAGTCATTATACTTTCATTTAAAATTGATACATTTCTCAGTTTTTGAAAACAGCCTTAAATATACCATTATTCTGCCGTGCTAACCGCAAAAGTGGTATCTGCAGTCGAGCTCAAACTGAGATATCACTCTTTAAAGTTTTGCACCGCCATGTATTTGATTCAGATGAGAACTTTTTCAGAATTTTTTTAAAAGGTAAAAAATTGAACCTTTAAAAAGTTAGATGTGAGTCATTCTAGTCATTATACTTTCATTTAAAATTGATATATTTCTCAGTTTTTGAAAATAGCCTTAAATATACCATTATTCTGCCGTGCTAAGCGCAAAAGTGGTATCTGCAGTCGAGCTCAAACTGAGATATCACTCTTTAAAGTTTTGCGCCGCCATGTATTTGATTCAGATGGAACTGTTTCAGAATTTTTTAAAAAATATTTCCCCTCCTCAAATGACCATAAAACATTGCATTTAGGTAAAACACGTCACAAAGAGCCACCTGATGGCGATAACTCAATTTTGTTAAAAAGTGCAGATACGACTTTTGTGCTTAGCACGGCAGTATTGTCGTAAGAAAAATAATTTTTTTTTAAATTTCAATTCAGTGTTTTCATTTAAGCGATATTTCCTTCTCATTCTCATATTAATAATTTCCTTTTCTAAAAATATTTTTAAATTGAATCTTTCGACGCGAGATGTTAAGATAATATAATTCAATATCTGGTTAGATAAAGTACAATTTGTGTAAATATTATATGCATTCAGAATATATTTGTAATGTATTACTCACAAAAATTATGCAGGTATCATGCACATTAAGCACGAAGTCTGTAATATTTGTCAGATATGTAACAGTCAAACATAGACCCTTTAAAAGGGGGGAAGGGTAAATTTTCACTTTGATATTGCTTTTAATTTTTAAAAACATCTGTTACTAATTTGTAGTTGAAATACTTTATTGATTTTATTTTCTAACTATCTTTAAAGATTGTAAATTTCCATGGTTAAAAATTGGCACTTTTCCTGACATTCACCGCTACGTAGTTTTAAACGACGTGTTCACGCAACTCTTATTTGTATCTCTCAGCCCACTAGTATTCTCTTAGCAATTCAAGATTTATGCAGTTTAAATAAGATTTTAAGATTCATATGCACAAAATAGTATCAACCTTTTACGTTTGTATTTTTCTGTCTTTTTTCGTGTTTTGAGTTTTGATTGTTTTCGTTGTATTTTGATTTTTGAGTTTTGGCTTAATTTTTCTTGTTTCCTTTGTTATTTTTTTGATTTGAATATTGTTTTCGGTAATTGTTTCGGTTTCTGGTTTTTATTATATCTCAAATTAGTAAGTATTGCAATCTTCGTGCTAAGAAGTTTCGTTTTTTGAATCATTTGCAATTTCTTCAAGAATGTAAGCACAAAAAATTATTCCGAATTTTGTTTCTTTACAATGTAACTTTTAATACATTCTGTAAAAATTGATAAAGTAATCCTTCGCTCGAAATTGTCTCTACTTAGAGTTTTGGTTCAGGAAACTAGAGAACGATTCTCGTTTATTGAACGTGAACTCTATTATTCACATCTTTCTGCTTCAAATTTTATTTCTGATTTTATTTCTGTTAATAGAACTTCTTGGTCTAGAACCCTTCGTTGTTTAGAAAATCATCAAGTTGTTTCGAAAAAGAAATTTGCTTAACTTTGTTAAAATTTGCAAGTTGTACTTTCCGAAAATTTACCTGTGGTTGATTAAAAATGTGATCGTTAATATTTCTTGTGTTCCTTTTAAAAGGCTCTCGAACTAAAACTCTAAAATGCAATGACAATTTTGCTGTGGCTAGCAAACCTTCTTATTCCATGCTAGTTGCTCCTATTGAGAAGGCTTTTAACTATAGTTCCTTATATTAAACCTAAAAACTTCTAATGTTGACTTTTATTCTCGAATTTATAAACTTTTTTTTTACTAATGCTGTTAGTCGTACTGTTAAGAATTTAATTACGAATTCAGATCTGGTCGTCCCCAAAGCTAACACGGGTGATCAAATTCTTGTTCTTGACAAATCATCTTATGCTGATAAAACTAATGATTTGTTTTCTTCTGAGAAATTTTTGAAATTTTTAATGATCCTAGTGATAAGGAGTTAAAAACTATTTCATTTGCTGTCAATTCTGTTTAGTCTATTCCTTTCAATGTTAAAACCTCTATTATTTCTTCTTTTGCTAATTTCCTTAAATCAAGTGTTTTATCTAAGATACATAAAACTTGCATATCTCTCAGGCCAATAATTGCTTCCAATACTGGTACGGCCTCATAAACTTGCAAAACATTAATCTATTTTTCTCTTTTTAGAAGTCATAATGTTTTCACTGTGAAGAATTCTATCGATTTTGCCAATATATATGTATATATATATATATATATATATATATATATATATATATATATATATATATATATATATATATATATATATATATATATATATATCGTTCCAAATAACTCTTTTATGTTTCCTTTTGATGTGAATTCTTTAATTACGAACATTCCGGTCGAAGATTCATTGTTATGCCTTAAGAGAAGACTTCAGAACTTTCATTTTTCCTCCGAGGAAATTGAGGATATTACTTGTATATTACAATGTTATTTTATCTTTTAACGGTAAATTGTATACTATGTTAGATGGTCTGGCAACGGGAAATTCACTTAGGCCCATTCTTAGTGATATTTACATGCATAAACTTTGAGGTCAAATTGTTCCAGAAAAAAAAAAAAAAAAAACCTTTCGCTGTTTCCTTACCTCCACATACATGATCGTTTTACCCTCTTAATCAAAAATATTCAGCTTTCAACACACTTTTGTTCATCGTGCTATGAATATTTGTGCTTCACCTAAACTTCTTAATACGAAACTTAACTACCTTAGAGCTGTGGCTATTATTAGAGACTACCCGCCCATTTTAATCAATTCCATTGATGAAAATCTTGAAAAAAAATTTCAAAAGAATATTCTTAAAAGAACTTTTAACAATAAGAATTTGATTGTTCTACCTTTTTTCCTGTGGTTAGTTGTCAGATTGCTAAGATCTTGAAGAGATTCCAATTGCAGGTGGTGTTTTCTACTGTTAATAAACTTTCGTTCTTTTCCCTTAAAGATTCTATTCATCTTCTTAATTGTTGTGCAATTGATAAAAATAAAAGCAGTTGAGGGCTGGATGCATAGGACAGACCCGGTGTTCTTTAAAATATGCTTGAAAAAGAATCAAAATTATGTCAAAGACAACTTAATAGGTGTACAATTGCTCAGCACTGTTGGGATTCGAATCACTCTTTTAATTTTAAATCTTATAAGTAATCCAAAAATTTCCAAATACATACCCAAGTAGCACACTTCGTTTTTTAAAGGTTGTAAAATGGTTATTAACGTTGTAACAACCGCTCAAAAAGTTTATAAAACGTTTAAAGGTTATTCGTGCTACCTGTGTCATATCTTGATTTTGAGAATCTTTCCACATTCTGAGGAACTGATCTAGTTTAGTTAATTATCTCACTGCAATACCGTTGTTTTCTTCGCTTTAGCTTCTATTTTTATAATTGTTTTTTCTCCACTATTTTTGATGTAAAATATCTTCTCCCAGTCATTCTCTTTTATGTTATTTGTCTGTACTAGTGGTGTGACATCCATGAGAAAACATCGATGCTCAAAATTAAAACATAGATGTTATCGATATATCTACTCAAAAACATCGATGTTTCGAAACAACGATGATCTGAAACATTGACCCTTCTAAATGGATATTACTGCACAGTAAACTCTAAAAATATGTTTTAATACTAGAACTAAATTCGCAGTAAAAGAAAAAAAAAACGTTTTAAAAGCACAAATAATTAAAACCTTTAAAAGAGGCATACATGTTTGGAAGGAATGAGCCGCCTTCGTCAGTGCCAAGCAAGAAATGGGTCCATTTCTTGCTTGGCAATGACAAAGAAGGCTCAGGCCTTCCAAACATGTATGCCTCTTTTAAAGGTTTTAATTATTTGTGCTTTTAAAACGTTGTTTTTCTTTTATTCATCTTCTGCACAAAGTGAATTAATTCAAAATTCGCAGTAATCAATTTATTAACTGAGGAGATTTTTGAACTGTTAAAGCATATTTTAAATTTCCACCTAACAAAATAATACAAAAACTAATAGGTTTTTAGTAATTATTGCGAATCAATTGGAGAAATTTGAAAAAAATGTCTAAAGGTGATAATATACTCACACAAAAAAGAAAAAAGTTGAGAAAAGGAAAGGAAATATAATTCATAATAAATGATATTTTTAATGTACTTCCAACGGAATTACGTGTGTGTGGGAATGGTACTAATTATATTTAAAACTCAAATTATGTGCAAAGATTACAAATATTTATAACGACCTGAAATGCAAACTAAGTATATATTTAATGTAACAATAGTTTTTGTTTTGTTTTTTCTAATAAGCAACTTTCTGAAAAAGACAGCCAATAATGTAGGTTCGTATATATATCTTAGAGGAAAGCTTAAGAAATACTCAATATTTTTTTTAACAGTGAACCAGAAAAAAAGATTATTAACGTTTCTGCATTATAAATCTATTTCGATAGGCAAATAACAATAGAAAACTGTGCCTCATTTGATAGACCTAGCAATAATTAATTAATTATAAAGCTTTAATCGTAACTGTAAACCCCTTTAGCACTTCTTAAAGTATATTTTTGGTTCAAATATAAAAACGTCGATATCGAAAAAACATCGAACGTAAAATATTAGTGTTGAGAAAAACATCGACCCTCAAACATCGATGGTAAAGACATTTTTCGGAAACAACGACATCAATGTTACACCACCAGTCATTTTCTTATTTTGATTTTTTAATATGCTGCAGTTTTAAAACTACTGGTTGCGATTGGCACCTGTCAGGGGTAAAACGCGTGTAGCACCAGCGGCACCCAGGAGGGAGCAATGATTTTATCCGTAGCTTGGGTTAAAAACTGGCCCCCTCAATCCAACGTGCTCGGTGGGTGAAAGATGGAACCGTAGGAGAGAATAATGGTACCATCACTGTTCTCTATTGCCGATCTCCCCCCCCCCTAAGCTGTATGTGTTTTGTTTGTAATTGTGTACAGCTTTATTTGCTTTTTTCTCGAAGTCTTTGCATATTTTTTCCATTTAATTCTGGTTTTAAAACGATTGAAACTTGAAATTTAAGGCATTTTCTTACAGATCAGACTTTCCAACATAATTTAAAAGAATTCATGGTTTCAATTCATCTGTCCGTGTTCTAACTCTCGTATATATACTAGATCACTCAGCAGTTATAAAATGTTATTTACATTTACTATAACATTATTTCTACTAAAACTGAAGTGGGACGGTCAATTGTTGAGTCACTCTTACGAAAAGCCAAAAACATTCAGTTGTATTACGATCACTGAATAATCAAGTCGTTTCATAAACATCAAAATTTTAACCAAGAGTAACATATTAATACGTATATATTATTCGATATTTGAATTGAAGTACATTTTTAACGATCTATTCATTCTAACTGGTGCAGCAAAAAAAAAAAACTAATAATGCAATAGGCAGAACAAATATAAAGAAGAGTTCACGAAATGAGTCATGACATTCGAGTGTTTATAATAAATAATAGTGAGAGAGAGAGATATTTCTTTTTTCAATGTTTTGTCTATGCAGTTATCGTTACGAAACTGCTATATTATTTCGGCCACTTAAATGCTTCGCATCGTTATAAATAAATATTTTTTGCAGAAAATCCGGTAGATTCCTGACAATATAAGCTAACAGCACTTAGAAAATGAGACAGTAAAGTTTTCCACATAATAATTTCTAAAACTTTCTAATTGCTAGTTGAATCGCTTTTTTTCGTTTTTTTAATTTTCTTTTCTTTTATATCAGCTAGTTTAAACATTTTGATCAGTAAATACTGTTTATCTAGTATTCATGAAAATACCGATACATATTTTTAAAGTAACGTTTATGCATGATAGAAAAGACATAACAATGTTATAGCAATAAGCTGAACTTATACGCAGTAGTTAACTGAAACAATTTTAAACTTGTTGAAAAGTTCTAATAGTAAACTATGATAAAATGCCTGTAGTACTTACGCGAGGATTTGAAGATAATGTGAGTAAATCCAGTTGTATTTATCCAATGTGAAAGATGAAGCAAATTCTTCTCGGTGCAACGTACCGTCCGGCATTAAAAATGGATGGAAATAAGTCAGCGCGCATGCACTATTATCTACATTCTGCTAGTGGTGGGTTTAATGGCACCCTCGGTCTTCGGAAGCACCGTTCACTCAGGGACTTTGGCTTCCTGATGACCATACTTTGGCTCCCTGATGGCACCCTTCGGCACCGTATTTTCACACTATGTTGACTAAAGTCACCCGTTTGGCACTCCTGGTTTTTACAGTGTGCATATGTATTTTGTTTTGTGATCAATGTGTTGATGATTTGTTTTCTTAATCTTCAATATTTACCATTTAAGCTGTCGTCTGTTCCACTGAATTGTTTTTGTCGGATGACTTTTTATCCTAAAATTCAATCTTCGTTGCATTAAAAAAGAGGTTCCTTGTAACCCAGAATCACGTGTCTGCAGTAATATGCAATTATGTGCAATGAAATATTGAAAAACCTTAATTAATTTTTCTTGCACAAAGGTAGACAAAAGAAACTGCTGTATTAATAAAACCATACATAATGCTACAAAAACCCAAACAAGTCTTAAAAACAACACACATACCTACATTGAGTAAAACCTGTTAAGATGACCACCCATGTAAGTTAGCTATTTAAGTTAATAGGCGGCCAAGTAAGTTTATGGTGACCTTTTTTTTTTCAGCTACATAATTAGTCCTATATCGTATATATCCATCTCTATTAAGTTGACCACTAATGTACTGTGTACAGCACCACAAGAGGTCAACTTACGCAGATTTCACTGTATAAATTAACCAAAAAAGGCTTTTGAAAATATCTTCAAATTCATACGGTAAGACTTTAAGTAGGACTGTACCTACTGTTCCAACTGCTTTCACTTAATAATTATTTGCCAAAACTACAAGGGTTATTTATTTATTTCAACAAACGTGTAGATGTTGTCAGGCGAATCACGTAAATGTCACAAGATAAGTGTCGGAAAGCATCAGAAAACCATCTTCCAGAACAAAAACATTTGTTTAAAATAGAAAAACTACTGCTTATCTAATACAAATAAAATCAGCACTTCTGTAGTTAACTTCTTCAAAGCGCAAAAGTAAAGAAGGAATTCTCTATTCTTAGATTGCTGAACTAGCATTAGATGTCTCTTATCTCTTTGGTCTCTTATTTTGGCTACATCCCAATGTGTAATTACCAGAAATTCCTGCTGAAATGCTTGGGTTTTGAAACATTTTACATTTAGTAAACAAAGCTTACATCCTTTACAAAGACCACTGTCTTTCACTAATATATAATTATTTAAGAAAACAAACAAATGCTTTTATGTTCTACAGTGAGAGAAGTTTAAATACAATTCAACGTGAGTAAAAAAACCGACATGAATAAAATTAGTATGCAAGGGACTTAAATTAAATCCTTAGTACTTAATATCAAATGGTGGAAGTGTTAATAAAAAACAGCTGAACAATAATATTTTTTAGTTTCTTAAAATGTATTCCTAATACTTCCCACCGGGTGTTCTTAATATCACCTATATGGAAAGTGTTGCGAAAAACCTGCAGTCCACGAATGGAAAAACCGAATTGGCGGTGTATGGCTAATAGTGTTTTATTTTTACATGCATTTCCATACATTTTGTGAAACATGTTGTGGGGTAACAAGCCACAGTTTACGAAAGAAATTGCTGGAAATTCGTTAAATAGAGAAAAAAAGAAGCTTGAAATTTGTTAAATATATATAAAAAAATACTATAGAAAAAAAAAAACACGCAAAAAAGTGGAAATTTTTGTTTGTTTCTTTTTCTGCTTTTCTATAAATGTATCAATGTTTTCAGCATTTTTCTGTCAATTTTTCTATTAATATAAACATTATAATAGTATATAAAATTGTCATAAAAAATGTCATATAAAATATGTCCTGTATATAAAATTGTCAATTTTGTCAAACAACAAAAGCGTTTGAAGTAAGAGGAGGGGGGGTGGATATCTAATAATCACGCAGTTTTAAAGTCCCCTGGGCAGCTTTTCGATTCAGATCGCTTTGTTTGCAGACATTTTTTGCATTTTGTATGCTTTGCCAAACTTTTTAAAACTGGCAGTTTTCCAAGATTTTTTTTTCTTTTTTGCAGCGTTAAGACACCTATGACAATTATTCGGCAACAACTTTTCCGGTATAATTCCTAAGAACAAGTCCGTTTTGGTATTAAAATAACTATTCAAATTAGAAAAATCAAAAAAAAAAAAAAAAGAGAGAGAGAGAGAGAGAAAGTAAGAAAATCAACACTATATGTATTTAAAATTAATCATGTATTTAATATCCAATTAATTTGTAATTAGATTTTTGATAATGAGTTTTTGAGTTATTTATTATAAAAAACAAATATTTTTTTTGTTTCACTTCTGTAAAATAACTTTGACCTTGGGGGTAATAAATCAATAAAAAAAAGGATCCAAGAAGTTTCCAAGACTTTCCAGGGTGACACATCGACACTAATTAGCTATACAAGTCAAGACTCTACCACGATAAGTGAATTTCCGCGAAATAGGATTCTTAATTTACCAAATAAATACTTCCCTAGTTGGAGCTCTGAAAGCTTCTTTACTACCTTTTAATTTTGTTTTAAAAATATAATTTGAGCCAACCATAAAATAGTTCTTTGGAGAGCATTGCATTGATATTATCTAATATGTTACTCATAATATGAGGAAATAAGACCGTATTACACATTATTATAAATATCACATTTTCATATTGTTAATATTGTGCATTGAACAAACAGTTCTTACACACTATCACTAATCAATAAAACAGTGTAACGTGTTTGACGATTAAATATGCGAATGAGTGACAATATTTACCCCACCCGCCTCTGCATTCTTTCCCTATTGAAGGTAATGTTTACTGGTTGACAAGCCAGTACTAGTTGAATGTTCTGTACAAATAGTACATTTACCCTCTTTCAATTATTCAGTGATATACAATCATTTTAACTGGTTGAAAGCAGATAGCAATACTTGACACTTTCTTCAGAGTTTTTACAAATCCCCCCCCCCTCAAAGGACACTACCATAGCCCTACGAAGAGCTTGCCTAATTGAAAATCAATGTTTCGTAACTGTTTTGAGGGCCAGAGTCAACCCGATTCCATTATAAAAGACAACTGAAGAAATTAAAAAAAAAAAAATCGCGATAGAGTGAAGCCGTGAACTTTGAAGCGCAAAATGGCTAGTGACTACTGTACATAATTGAATTACAATTGTCATAAAATAGTGTTTCTTAGAAATACCGCACATTGTGTTTCCTTCGTGCCAAACTATGAAACTCTTGCTTTGGTTTATAATAATTGGATGTGTTTTATTTATTTATTTATTTTTTTATGCCAAAAATCGCGCTAGGTAACAGTTTAAAATTTAATGTTTCTGTATTACACGATTTTTTTTTCAGTGCAAGGAAAGAGTTTTCTTATTCAAAACTCGTTACTACAAAATAGTAGATGACTGTACCTTTATTGTGTGCTCTTTTCTTTTTCTTTTTTGTATCAATTTGAATTTCTTATTCGCAGTGAAAGTTAGGCTACCTTACTAATTTACCCTTGTTTTACTATACACCTGGATTGATATGCTATCTTTCAGCAGTACTATTAGACGAAATTCGAAAGTTTACAATTTGCTACTAAAACTTTCAACTTGACATCAAAATATTTAAAAACAGATGCCACATATATCGTTTGACTTTAACGTGTGCTTATTTTGCCTAAATGTATGCCTTTTTTTTTTTTTTTTTTTAACTATTATGCTTATAATGTTTATTTTTTATGCCAGCACATTTTTTTTTTCAATCATCCAGCATACACTCTTCAAACCATTAATCTTGTGGAATCGCGACACACTGCTTATTTTTTTATTTACTTATTCCTTTTTTTCTGTTAATTTTTGTTCATTATTATGTATTTAAAAGTTGAGAGAGACGTATAGTATAAAAAATTGCCCCTCATAATCAGGCAAAAAATGTTGATGACTGAAAAAAAATCTTTTAAAAAGTGCTAAAATACTCGCAAAAATTTACCTTTACCTTGGTAAAAACACTGGCAAAATTTTAAAAGTGTTAAAGTTTCGCGGTAACAATTTTATTAATGGTGTGTATATTAGATTTTCAAAAACTTACAAATTTAAAAAAAAATCAGAATTGAATAACACATTATTCAACAAGTTTCTAATCTAACAAATACATTTCTTCTTTTTAAAAATTCGACTTTATTTTTCAAAATGCTTTCTCTCAAAGAACGATGCATTCGTTCCATAGCTCTTTTAACTTTTTGATACCTTTTCTGTAGAACAATTTCTCTCAGCTGTCGGTTTCGGCAATCACTTCTTCATTTGAGGCACATTTCTCTCTCTCTGGAGTATCGTCTTGAGGTCTGCAAAAGGCAGTAGCCTCATGGGAGCAGATGTAGAGAATACAGAGGATGAGAAAGCAATTCAAAGCAAAATTCATTCAGTTTTATTACTCAATCTTTTCATCCATTTATGTGAAATGGGTGAAAAATATACCTTTTATGTCGCGTGCAATTCAGTGTTATTCAGTGATTTATTTATTTATTCATTTTTTATTTATACACTCAATCGATCCAATAAGGACATGCGATATTCGCAATTGATAATGACTTTTCTGAGGGTAGTACATGAACAAAATAAAACTCATATCCTGAAATACGGATCCAATATTCTTACCTAATGACTTTTGAGTTTTTGGTCACTTTTGATGATTTACATTGGCTATTGTACACTCATCTTACCATATGTTTGATCTAAGTGTGGGGCAGGGGATTCACGTTTCATCCAATGCAAGAAATCTTATCTCGCTTGAACAGCTTCAAACTATACTCTAAGTCGTCGATGCGTTGTTATTTTTGGCTCTGTATGAGCTAATGTGCCCTCACTTCGGAAGCAGCTTTGAATGTGACTAAGTTGAGCTATGACCTCGACAATGTTTACCCTTTGTAGAGTTTAATAAAAAAAAAAGATGTTATTGGCGCGGATATGAGTTGGAATACTTTTGTAAAACTATTACGAAAGTAATCCACAATTTAAATCAGCGCCAGTCACTCTTCCCTATTCCCCCCAAAAATGTAAACATTGGTCATGGCTCAATTTATCAGAGCCGCACTAAACACATGCTGAAATTTCCATCAAAAATTGCAAACATATTACTTTCTGACGGCTTTAAGATGTCGGCTGTTACTCAACTTAAGTTTAAGTCGACCAAAAACTTTTTGCGAATTTTTTTACGTGTTTCGGAACAACTACCAATTTTAAGATAATAACTGCATTAAAATTCAGTTGATTTACCTGGTGCAGAGTCTCTATAAGGCTTAACAAGCCACTATTTCTTCTAAACAGAATTTTTTCCCATATGAAAGCAGTGGTTTACTCCCCAAACAATATTAATTTTTATTTATTGTTTTGAAAATAAATGTTGTTTCTCCTGTTTTAAAATAGATCCGAAATTACAGAGAACGGTAACTACTACTAGCGTTAATTATTATTATGTTGAAAACTAGCATAATGCTTCATGATTTATTCAATTAAAGGGTGCGGCAGAGAAACTTGCTGATTTTAATTGGATGCTAATTAGCAAGGAGTGCTCAGAAAGCAGGGGAAAAAACTCCTTTTAAAGAGGAGGTCCTGAAGTTTTGTTATCTCACAATTTAACTGTCGCCATGCGTTATACAAAGCAGCAACGAGCGTTCGCCACCGAGGCTTACTTTTCAAATAATCTTTTGGTGGTCGCCACTCAACGTGTTCAAAATTCATCCCGGGGGTCACATTCTTGGCCGGGAGTCGACTGTTTTGTGGGTGAAAATATTTAGGGAAAGTTGGAGTGTGGCAAAAAAAAAGGCCCAGGACGTCAACGGATTTCCAGAACTCCAGAAAACGTCGAGAAAGTGAGGGAGTCGTTTTTGCGCTCTCCCAGGCGTTCGGCGCATAAACACGCTGCTGCTCTGGGGATTTCTGATTGCAAGCTGAAACGAATTCTTCACAACAAACTCCAGTTTCATCCCTACAAACTAGCGGTGGTTCAGCAGTTGAGTGATAACGTCTCCTTGAGAGGTGACGTACAGTGGTCGGCGCCCTTCCCCGATTTGACACCTTGCGACTATTTTTTATGGGGTTATCTTAAATCGATTGTTTACAACGACAAGCCCCGGACCCTGCAACACCTGAAGAACAACATCACAATATGCTCGATAAAGTGGAACGCAACTTCAAATATATGGTAGATCAGTGCATCATTAATGGGAGCTGCCATTTTCCCGATATAATTTTCAAATCTAGTTGAAATCAAAGTTCAGAATGGGTAAAATTTCTTATTAAAAAAAATAATAATTTAATGCATGAAGTACTTTTTCTTTTATTGACTTTTCAAATCTGCAAGTTTCTCTGCCGCACCCTGTACATATCTTTTTACAAGTTTTTGAGTCTAACAAAGTGAAAAAGCACGACGACTATCTCAGCTTTATGCTTCATACAAATGTTTTACTTTTGCAATGAAAACATAGAGAGCTATTGTTTTATAATATCCCTCCCCCACGGAAAAATTAACTTTTACGAGACTCAAGTTTAGTACCTGCTTATTATCAGTTACTATGCGTAACAATAAAAATAAAGAAAAGCAACACTTTTGTGTCAAGGATCCTTAGGGTGATTGCACCTTCATCGTATAAAATCACAGAAAAGTTGTCTCAGACAATTAATGCAAAACAAATTTCTCCATCTTACAAGTTAAGATTTCATTATCATTTGAACTTATTATGATGCTTCTAAGAACATATCAGCTGCATATTGAATAGAATACAAACGAAGAATCGATAGATTAGATAGATAAATTTCAAACATTCCTAGTTGTTTTATTTGGATTTGAATAATTCCTCAAACTTAGTACAACTGTATGTTACGCAACAAAACTGCGTAAATAAATTTATTGCTCCCTTAAACAGCATAAGAATGATACAATATTTTTAATTACTATATTAAATAAACACATTCATTTTCAAAGCGGACAAACACTTATTCCCTCCTCCCCCACTAAGTAATAGACTATAATTCACTTATCTACTTGGTAAGTTCTTGTATTTATCTAGTTGCAGCATTTTTCAGTTAGCTATTAAAACTAAAATATAAAAGTAGATTAATTGAATTAAATTTTTTTTAATTGATGTATTATATATTTTCAGGTTCTGATCCTATATGTGGGTTTCCTGGAACGCCTGCTTACGGATATGTAAAGCCAGATGAAGCGGCATATTATGAAGGTGATATTGTAAGTTACTCTTGTAGAGTAGGCTATATACTTCTCGGCTCTCACATTCGTAAATGCACGAAGGATGGTTCCTGGACAGATGAAGTTCCTATTTGTGGTAAGTTTTTCAAAAAATTGATTCAATTTAATCATGATTGAATTAAACTGAATAGAGGACTAAATTGAAATGAATCAAAAATTGTGATTCAATTCAATTTAAGTATTATTGATCCATTTGATCAACCATAATACGTAGTATAGCGGCTTCAATAGAGTGACAACCGGTCATTTCACTGAAAGAGCGATACTGTCCGATAGCATTTCTGCACGGAACAATAAAACTTCAAACTCGAAATCTCTTCGAGTTTTAATCGCAAATCTTTCGCGTTTTGCGTGTTGGAATTTTTTTTAAGTGATTTTTTTCCCTAAGTGCTAGGGAACCTGGAGTCTGCATGGAAAGTTAGATTTCGTATTTTTTAATATTTTTTTTTTTCGCTTCAAACTTTTAATATCTTAACCCTTCACTGCACGGTGTGCCAGATCTGGCACAAACCAAATAAACCCTCATATATTCCTATGATTTTTAAATACAGTTAAACTGAGCTTTGTGCCCCTTCTGGAACATTGCTATAACAGTTTAATGTGATGTTTATGCACTAGTTAGTTGCACTAGTCTAGGTATTACAGTTCTTGCTTTTTAAAGAAAGAGTGTCTGCATTTTCGTTAGAAATGTGCTTACTCATTATTTCCTTTGTTCTAAAAATGTTTAAATACACTTAGTGGAAAGTTTGTTTATACCACTTATGGCACAAAACACATTGTAGATTATTACACTTATCGGTATACAAAGCATATGCTATGTGCTTTGTGCCATATATAGAACAAACAATTAAAACATCATTTTTGGTGCACATTTTTAAGATTATTTTTTTTCTTTATTTTTCCTGAACTCAGGGCTATTTAAAAGGTAACAAAGGTTTTTTTTTCATTAAAATATAAAAAATCGTGCAGTGAAGGGTTAACTGAACCTCACTTTGAGCATTTTTACAATTAGAAGTATGCATTTAGGACGAACAGTTGCGAAAAGAAAGGTCATGCAAGTTAAAACGGAGCACCCTGTATATATGCATATAAATTTCAGCCCATTTATGCCCAGTAGCCTAAAAACGGGACGCTTGTTAGTTACTGCATACAAAAACCTGTAATGGGTATTTATATAATGGGCATTTTACTAAAGCTGTTTTTCAAAGTTAAATCGTCCTTCTTCTTGAGAAAACCAGTTAGAGTCACTATTTGGACATCAGAGTTTATTTATTGACAGCTATTTTCAGATAAATCAGTCAAGCAACGATCCAGCATGGGTAGCCACAGAAAGTAAGTTTTTTTTTTTTTTTGCGAACTGTTTTTTCATAAAATTAAACTATTTCAAAATGATTTGCTTAAAATTGATCACAGATGCCTTCTGTAATGTTACTTTGCAAAAGTAAAGTCAAGTAAGGTCGCATTTTGCTCACATATCTGCAAAATATCCCATAAACAGGACGTTAAATAACGTAATAAATATGGAAACGGCGAACTATTTTAAGGAAAAAATTCTCTTCTTTTTTCGGCTCTCTTTGCTCTATAAGAGGATTTTTGCCTCCAACTTGTTTACTTTCGTATTCCATGCTGATGAGGGCATAATAAGCCCGAAACTGCAGTCCATGGATCGAAATGAATGAGTTGGCGGTGTATTGCATCTCCATGAGTGTTGGTAGTAAATCTGTCAATTTTTTGTGTTATAATTATTTTTCAACAGGAAGTATTTTCTTGAATATAAGTTTGGAGACCTAGGATCCGTACAAAAAAGTAGAGTTTGTATTTTTCACTTTTTTTTCCCGCTTCAAAATTTTATTTTCTTAACTCTGCACTTTATTTTGAACACTTTTGCGATTGGAAGTATACAACTAGGAAAAGTGGATATAAAAATAAAGGTCTTGCAGGTTTGACGGGAACACGCTGCATATTAAATACGCTTGTTCAGAACTCATTGTTATGTCTGTTACCAAAAATAATTTGTACGTTTTTAATTATTTGAGAAAGTAAAACTAGGGAACGGCAATGTCTACCAATGAGGCAAGAATAGAAAAGTAAAACCAACAGTCATCTTGAGTTTTAGGCGTTACTTTTGATGAAGCAGAAGCATTTTTCTGCGAAGTTGCGGTAAAAATTTTTATTGCACATTATCTCAGTTACCTTCAATAATTGTACGAAATATGTTTGCGTATTCATTTACTTAATTCATTAAGCTAAGTTTATCATATCGGAAGGTTATATTTGATTTATTAAATTATTAGTAAGTCTAAAATTAAATCAATTTTTGTTTTCTCGTGGTATTGTTTAAATCCGTAAATATTTGTTTCTTAAAACGTACATCAAACCAGTTTCCTGTCACTCCTATTATCTTATTGAACCCGACATGAGGAGCGAAATTATAAAAATATTTGAATCAGCTTTTAAGCTTAAAGAAGACTTTACTACATAATCAAAAGGACCTTTTTATTTACATTGAATATCAATTTAAAGGCTTTCGCTCTAAAAGTTGAGAGTATTAGTTGCAAGGTAGCACGATGTAAAGCGGGTATGACACATTGGAAAATTCGTTTATCCACAACTTTTACTCTCCAGTCATTTTCACCAGAAAACTTCCGTGGTCTGTGCTATTTCTAGAAGGCAGTTAAATGACAAGTAGAAGTTGCGGTTGAATGGGGATTTGGGTTCATCAAATTTTCCTAAGTGTGATACTCGCTTAAAGACATGACAATGTTCATCTTTCCTAACAGAATCTATCAAAACTATAAAAGAAAGTTATGTTAGTCTCGAATAATATACAGACCCAAGGTCCGTTTCATAATGCGACCAAAAAACATTCCATTTATTATTATTATTATTACTATTAATTTTATTTTTTTATTTATTATTATTATTTTGTACTTATTTCCACACGATTGCGTTGCGAATTTTTGAAATGCATAATTTACGCTTCTGTCAAACCAACTTAAAAGAAACAAATTACAATCCAGCTCTTGCCGCTAATTAAAAAAGTAAATAACTTTAGTTATTAGCAAATAAAAGTAAACATCTTTCACATGCAGCAGTTGTTTTATTATAATAATAATAATAATAATAATAATAATAATAATAATAATAATAATAATAATAATAATAATAATAATAATGCCTTATATGTCACCAAAAATTAAATTGCATTTCTGACGAAATTACAATGAATATAAAGCATTAAAAATTGCGCCAAAATCTTTTCATGAAATGTTTTTAAGAAAATTGATAAACGCAAAAAAATAAATAAATACATTAAAAGTATTTGAAGCTAGATCGCGGAGAGATGGCGCGTGACTTTGAACTGAAAACCGACCCCTTCGTTTTAAAACCAGTAGAATCAAAGAGAAAATTACCTTTTTATTTACTTAGTTCCATAAAGAGTTCACTGGATGCATATCTCTGATACTACTTATTATAAAAGGAAGCGCACCATTTTCGTTTCAAAGTCTACCACCATCTCTTCACGGTTAATCTTTACCTATAACCTAATAATGAAAATATTTGTTTATTTATTGCTGTTATTTTCCCTTTTTTTTTTTTTTTTTTGAAAAACGCATGGTTAAAAATCGGGCTTAATATGTCCTTCGAGTTCATTAATTATATCAACACTAACAGATAAATGACGATATATTTCCTTCCATGTTGAATAACTGCACTATTTTTTCCCCTGTTTGTAACTTAACCCTTTATGTCCCAAATTAAGTTATTAATGATTTTTTTATACATTTTTTTTTTGTTTTTTTTAAGTTAAAAATACATCAAAAAACAAACTTATCGAGTAAAAAAAAAATTGAAAATTTTGGGGGTCTAAGGCCCCCTACGTCTTAGGGCCCCCAAGAAAACTTTCAGATCGCAGGTACCATCTGTCGGCCTCTCAGCAAAATACAAGGAGTGGTATTTAAAAGCTTCAGCATGATTACAGCCATTTAGAATTCATAATACTAAATTAATATAACCGGGACTTCTGAGTCCCGTCGGGGCGTAAAGGGTTAAACGAGAATTAGTTTCGAAACTACCTTTTATTTGACTTTTCAGATGACAGTATGACCACTCTTGGCTTCGCTTCATCTACTCCAGCTGTACTTGGTCACTCAGCAGAATTGGCCATTGACAGGGACAAAAACACTTGTACCTACTTGAAGCAAAAAAACCCTCGATGGTGGAGAATAGATCTTGGTTCAGAATACAAAGTGCTGTCCGTTGCAGTCACTGTCCCTTCTCCAGGTAAGCCCTGATAAACAAGTTAAGATTCAATTTTGTGTAGTTTTTAGTGCTGATTTCAGGGAAAAAAAACAAAAAAAATCTCTCACATCAGGATTTTTTGTAAAATTGATTTTTACTTTAGCTGGTATATATATATATATATATATATATATATACATATATATGGCAGCAGTGGGTTTGTATTCATTTAAATATATGGAAAATATTCCATTTTTGATTATATACAGGGTGTCCACTCCTATCGTGGACCAATAGCTAATTTCTAAACCGTTAGAGATACGCATATAGTTCATTTAGGAAAAAATCTCCAAATTACGAAAGGAATTTTGGGTCTATTCAATGTTTTTCAAAAAATCAAATTTTGAAAGAGTTACGAAATAAAAATTTTTATATAGCCCCCAGTCCTATCAATCATATTTAGTAACACATTCTTGACACTGTAACGTTTAAAACTAAAAAAAAAAATCACTGTTCTACCATAAAAATTGACCGAGTTATGACGTTTTGAAAAATCAAGATTTTGAAGGATTTCGCATACGGTCCCTTTAGTGATCTCTCGATGACGTCATGAAATAATGCAAAATCTTGATTTTTCAAAACGTCATAACTCGGTCAATTTTTGTGGTAGAACAGTGATTTTTTTTTAGTTTTAAACTTTAGTGTCAAGAATGTTTTACTAAATATGATTGATAGGACTGGGGGGCTGTATAAAAAGCTAAATTTCGTAACTCTTTCAAAATTTGATTTTTTGAAAAACATTAAATAGACCCAAAATTCCTTTCGTAATTTTGAGATTTTTTCCTAAATAAACTATATGCGTATCTCTAACGGTTTAGAAATTAGCTATTGGTCCACGATAGGAGTGGACACCCTGTATATTGATTCTTCAGCAATTATCTACTTTGGAAGAAAAAATATTAAAAAAGTATTAAAAAGTTTGGGAAGTATAGAATATTTATGTAGATTACCTACTAAATTTCATCACTTTTTACATCAAATTATGTGGAAACATTTTATGTTTTTATTTGTATGCTGCTTGAAATTTATTTCAGCAATCACAGGGCCATTCCATATGAAACCAAAAAATTTTTTGAAATTTTACTGTCGTACCATTTTTGATTTTGATGAAATTTAGTAAGTTATCTGCATCAATAATCTGTACTCCGAAGCGGTTTTACTTCGGAGTACAGATTATTACTTCATACTAAAATCTATTTCTGAGATATAGCCATTTTTTGCTTCGCGAATGAGTAAAATTTAGCCTTTTTTGACCTTTTTCTTCCGTTTAGATCAGTAAAAAGTAGATGATTGCTGAAAATATGATATGTATCACCAAGAATGGAATTTTTTCTTTATATGTAAATAGAAAAAAAAAGATTTTGCTGGATAAATTTTTTTAGTACTTATTTTTTTAAATATTTTTTGTTATGGAAGATTTCAACAAAAATAAAAATCAATTTCACAAAAAATCCTAACGTGAGTTAGAAGATCGAGGTCAAACACACACACACATTTTTGAAATCAGCTCACCAAATAACATAAAAAATCTGAAAAACCATATATTGTGTTTTTCAAAAAGTTTAATTTCACAAGGCTGTGTTATCATGAGAGTGTTTGGTTTGACACTATAAGCGAATTTAATTGTAGACTTGAAAGAAATAATTGATTTGCAAGTCATTTCATAACCTGAAAAATGTACTTAAATTATTAAGACGTATTTTACTGCCAGAGCGGTCACGTAAAATTTAATCTTGCAGTTTGAAACTTTTCGACAGCAAAATAATCTCGGCGTAAAAATAATCTCGTGTGTTAGCCCCAAACATTTTGCAAATTCTGCCATGCTTCGATTGACCATCGTCGTAAAAATACGTTGCGTTACCGACGTTGAGAAACGCCTCGTGTGTCACGAGCCAAATTCATGTTTAGAAAATGCATTTTAATACAGTCTCATATTTAATTTCTCCCGTTTACTATAAAACATTATATTAAAACTCAGAACTTGAGTATATGAAAAAGACCATCTTTGTACTGCTACGAATTACTTTAGGCGAAAATTTCAGTTGTCTCGGAAACTATTTGTACGCATACTTTTGAAAATTTCAGACAGTTAAAAACTTAAAAAAAAGAGAAAGAACATTGTGGATTATTTAAAGGTAAGAAAAACTAAACAGTCCAGAATGCATAACGCTCATTCAGCATTAAATAGGGTAGTAATAACCAATTTTATTAGCATTCCATTCGTATTTAATTGTTCCATAACTATACTAACTGAGCTTTAAATACCGCACACAGAGCATAAAATGACATAAAAGAGGAAAACTTTGTGCTATTTTCAATTAAAAAAAATACATTTTAAGAGTCATTTTACACCCCAGAAAATAGTTTAAAAAGGAACTTATTTATTTATTTACTTTAGTTTCAGGTAGGAAGCTTTAGATTGTTCTTAAGCGGTGACAAGAATTACTACACACCGGAAAATATCTTGATTCTTCAATCACACATTGCTTTGATTGCTCAGATACGCATAATTAACTATCACAAAATCAATGGTGAAAAAAAAATATCTTTTTTCGTTTCTTATTTTCAAACTTTTCAAACAAATAAAAATGAAGTGTAGACGATTCAACTCTTTATTGATATTTCTGCTCTAAGCTCCAGTGAAACTTTTGATGAACTCGGTTAAGAATGAAGCGTTCTTTATTTTAGCAGATCCAGAAATAGGTTTGGCATGTTCGTTTGCTTGGGTGTAACCATAGAACTCTTGGGTTTAGTGATTCATTCTCTAGGAACGAAGCTTCATTAACGAAATCTGATTAATAGAAAATTTAGTGAGACATAAAGTGTCTGTCATTCGTAGAAGGATTATTTTCTTGCGTTAAACGTCGCGTTTCCATACATTAAATAATGGTTCCCTTTGAAAACTGGAACCAGTGCAAATTTACAGGTACATAGAGCTGATTCATGCGCTACTGTTTCCAACACTATGTAAGGGATACCGTTTTTTGAACAAGTAGTTGATATACGGTATAACCAGGATTCGCATTTATGAACTACATTGTTTCGACTTCTGAAAATTTCAAATAGTAAATACAATAGATTAAAAAGGGGTTTCTTTGATTTTCAGCTGAATGGGGATTATTTTGCTCAAAGCTTAAATTAATGCAAAAAGGGTACTAAAAAGTCTAAGTTGTTTTGTTTAAAAAAATACTATATTTCGCACTCCGGATTTTTTAAACTGGTTTATATTACTGTACATATTTTAAAACTTAAAATTAAAATTTTTGATTCTTAATAATGTTTTACAAAAACACAGCAACAACTCCGAATAACAACCATTTGCATATCTCCCATCATAGTCAATGAAATCACACGTTGCTACAGAGAAAGTCTGCCAAATAAAGGGCTAAAAATAATAAAATTTTCTGATTTATTTACATGCATTACATTTTTATGACTCTTAGTTTGACATTTTGAATTTTACTTTACTTTTCAGATAAAAACATGAAATTTACAGTTTACGTGATTGGAATTCAAGGAACAACTGCTTCGTACCACAGATGTGCATCGTTTAGTGGAAAGTTTGGTAAGTGGAAAAGTAATTGAAACATTATCCAGAATTTTATGTAATTTCAACTAAAATATGAATTAATTGCATAGCATAATATAAAAATTGATGCGTATCTTTTAGAAAAAATGATGCAAGCATCAAGCTCATGATCAATATTGAGAGAGTTAGCTATAATCAGTTGCCACATATCCTTATTGACAGTGGTCTATTATTATTCAAATCTCCATGCACTCATCAAGAAAATAATAAACACATTCTTAGTCATTGTAATTAAACAAAGCTCCGAATATGAACCATCAAATTTGCCATATTAACTAATGTACTCTAGAAAGTATCGAAAAAAACATTTTTGGAAATTAGAAACTTGTAATTGTTAAAAGGTTGCCACTATACCTACATTTACCAAGAAAAAATTATCCATTTTTTTTTAAAGTACCGCGCCGTTAAATTTAAGTCCGAAATCATTGTTTTTACCAGCATACAACATTTACATTGCATACAACAATGGTGTCATAAGACTTCCCCAAACAGATTTTCACCACTTTTGATCTGATCGATTCCCTGACTTATCACAAATAAAGCATATCTGGGATCACTTGATATTTTAAGTCAGACAGCCTACAAGTTTGATCGAATAAGTGGTGCTTTTACAAAACACTATGACGAGATGACGTTGGCTATCATACGAACTATTTATGTCTCATATATGTGTAGTTTGCCTTTCCCATCTCGTGTTTCTACGCTAAAAGTGGCTCAATAAAGTGCTAAAACCTCCATTCATTTAGGATATTTCCTACAAAAATGATTATTTTTCTTTCAGTTTGTAATTACTTTGTACTATCAATGTCATCTTTTCCTTTATTAAATTTTGTTATATTCCGACTACTTTTATGTGTATCGATTTTTTAAATTTTTCATATTTATTTTTTGCTAAAGAGAGTTAAAGAGAGTTATAATTTTTAGAGTGTTTTAAAAATGCTTTAAACTTTGAGTAACCAATTTTAAACAATTTAAATAAAATCAGGTTTAAGTAAGAATGTTATCTGGTTTATTTTACACGAACATTAAAAGCACGAAATTAAACGCTTTTAAAACTGAAATAATGTTTATAATTTTTCTGAACAGTTTTTGATTTCAGGTACGCAGACAGTGGTTTTGTCTTGTGCTGAAGGAAAAGGCATCGAAGGCGGAAAAGTGCACATCGAAGACCATCAGCTAAATGAAAGGCTATTTGAGCTATGTGAAGTTGAGGTACAAGTTGAAAAAGGTAATATATTTAATAACTGACTGTAATAAAAGCAGCTCAACGTATCAATAGAGAAATCCGGAGGTTATGAAAGTATCAATGCGTGACTTTCATATTTTATTCGAAGTTTTTATTTTGTTAGAAGAAAAAGAACGAGGTGCATGGTACATGTTGTATACTATATAATAAAGATGCACTAAACAATGAGTAAAGCGACAAATCATATTAGGCGCATGCACTATATGTCAGGCTATCCCAACAGTAAGTTCTGTTTAGTATACATAAAAAAATATATAGAAAAGAAAAAAAATAATTTGAAAATAAACTTATTTACATAATGCACTACAATAGTCAGATTATTTTTCATCATAAATTATCAACCTTGTCTAGACATTTATTTTAGCATTTCACGTGTTATTTGATATTTCTGTCGAAGCTAATGAGTAATTAAGTGTTAGCTTTAAGCATAAATCTACTTTCACATACCATAAGTGCATAAATTACCGTGCTTAACGATCAGATCACAATTTAAACGCTTAAATTAATTATAATATCAGCGGACACGTAAGCCAAGTATTTATTGTTTCTTTTTTTTTTTTCAGATACTGGCTATGACTGTGGCAGACCTAGCCGCAGTATTTATTCCATTACTTTTGATTCCAGTGGAGATAGTGTAGAGTATGGATGCATCAGAGGCTATGAAATTGTTGGTAGTGATTACAGAACGTGTCTTAATTCCGGTCAATGGTCTGGAGAACCGCCAGTATGTAGACGTAAGTACCACTATAACTGTTCATTCAAAACTCGTAAGACGTGCTTAATTTACTGAAATAGACTTAATGTAGTTTTAAAGTTTTAACTACGACAGTGTGCTTCCGTTATAAGGATCTCCGATACATCGTACATTTCTATATATGTATGTATAGCGAGTACGAGGATGTTTCGTCGACTTATTGCCATGAATTACTAATGCTGCGAATCAGTAGATTCGAAACCAAACTTAGTAGAAAAAGTCTTAACTCGGTAAACATTTAAGCTACCATACTGCCCTGGGATGATAAAGGGCAGTATCTGCCTTTTTTTTTTTTTTTTTTTGCATTTTTATCATCTATTGTACTTTAGCATTGTTGTACAAGATTGCTGTTTTTTTTTTTTTTCGGTAAAATAAAGAACAAAAAAAAAAAAAAAAAAGACTCAAATTTTTACATTTCCCTATAGTTAATATGGAATTAAGAACGCGGTTTTTTCAAATAACTAAAAAAGTACTTTTCTTCATATACTGCCTTTTACCTTCCCACTGTAGCATATAAGCTACCACTCTCCTCCCACCAATTTAACCCTTCGGACAGTACAACCATCTCTCAAGCAGGTAGTATAAAATTTCCATGACAGGTTGCGCCACTGATTCATAAGAATGGCATGATTTTTGGCACCATTAAGGTGGAAGTACAATGCAGCTCTACACGCATGCCATAAGACCCGTTTATAGCGCAGGCAGTCATTCACAACACGCACAGAGAAAGGACAAGGACAGGAGAGAGTGAAAGTACATCCATGCCAGAGTCGGGAATCGAACCTGAGGTTTCCTCTGACCACTAGACAAGGTTCGGCTATCGGAGTTGTTATAACGGAAGTCGACTGTACATTTTCCAATGCAACAAAACAGATTATAAACTTATCTACCACATAAGTTCAAACTTATCTTTGGAAACCTCAAAATAAGAAATAAAAACAGAGAGGATTATTAAGAAAATGATTTCAAAATCAATTAATGAGGATATTTCGTATTTAGTAAAAGAAATCCGATTTATTTGCATTCTCGTAGGGGAAGGTGGGGAATATATTGAGGTGGATACCACTCCTTGGAGCAGTGATTTAGAATACCCGACTCAAACGCAGGAGCATTTAAACTACTCGTATTTAGGAGCATTTCTGGATGATAGCTGTTGTGTTCTTAGCTGCCAATTAGTCACAGACAACACGAAGGCTGCTCCTTGTAAAGGCAAGTTGTTTCTATTTATCGGTAAAACCACGAAGTACAAGCTTCTGCTAACAATCAAACCATCTCCAGTTTAAATCAAGTATAACTTTGACACCACATATTAGTATGAAAAATGCTTATAAAACCTTTAAAAAACTTTCCACAGTCACACATCACGGCAGTTAGGAAGGTAATAATAAAAACATTCATTCATGCTCATAACTTAAAGCAATCACAAAAAGTAAAACATTTTTAGTATGTTTTTTATACCATAAATTCTGCTCTACGAGTATAAAAAATACCAAAGAAAAGTATTAAATTTTCGATTACTTTTTATGTATGCTGCCTTCCAGTATTTTGGTAACGAAACAGCAATTTATTTTTGACTTTTGTATATTGGCTTCGTTTCGTGAATTCGTTAGCTTGAACTACAGAACCAAGTGCGAACATGCTGTTCGAATGGCCATCTTTATAACCTTCTCTCTTCGCAAATGATGAAGTTTTGGTGTAACACAAGTATTTTCATTTAGTGGTACATTGATGCAGCACTAATGCCCGAATTACGAACCGAATCCTTAGTATAACTTATTGTAGGAAACAATCTTATAATATGTTCACTTATATGAATCTATACTCATAAAAGCACGTCATTTTGGGTGAGTGAACGTATCAAGTAAATGTTTTCTTCTTACAAATGCAAAAATGCAATAATCTCGGGCTTAAATATGTGAGTGTCTGAGTGCAATTTCTATCTAGGGAAGGATTACGTCATTTCATAGAAAAGCAATAATAAACTCTAGATCACCTTCAAATTTGTGGCTGCCTTTCTCTGTCAACTCAGTCAACTAGCGAACTTGGGCAATATTTATCTGATCTGTGACACATAATACGGTTAAATGAAACAATGTTTTCGAGATATTTTCTGGAAAATGCATTTTTAATTGAGATGCCATAGGTATACAATTTAATCAAGTATAATTTTTTCCCAGATGTTTTCGTCTTATAATTGAAGATGTTTTCCTACATTTCTTCGTTTTTGAACTTTGCTTGCTAATTGTGTAATATTAATGTAAAAGTTTTTTTTTTAATAGCCTCAAATCATACATGTTTCATTGAGTTGAAAATGAAAATCAATTCCATACTTAGATATTCGTGATCTCTGAGATCCCGAACATTTAAAAAATTTGCCTAACTTGCCTTAAGCTTTTAGATATCTTTTGTAAATTAAAAATTAAATCAATATTTTTGATCATTTTCATAAAAACCATTCTGCAGAAAAAAAATGAAAGTAAAAATTTATTACCATAATGCAACGTCTACATTTAGAAATTGCGTTTCTGTTTTCAAATGTTCTCGATGAAAATAGGACAATGAAAATATTATGTAAAATAGGATCTAATGCTTCAAAGTTCTTGGGAGTAGAAAAATACATAAAAATTTTAGTTAAAAGGAAAAAAATTAACATATGACTTTTTGGAGAGATTATCGTTTACTAATGTGTATTTTTTGAAAGAAACAGCAAATAAAATCTTTTGTTTCATTGAAGTAGAAAATCTTTTTTAAAAAATGAGACGTCACTTGAAAATCGTTTTCTCCACGAGAGAAATGTCCCCTATCGCGAAAACCTTTTAAGGAGTTGGGTGCATGTTCGTGCCTTCTCTCATATTAGGTACATTTTATTTTTCAAAAAGTAGAAAAAAAAAAGGAAAGAAAGAAAAAAGAATGTCGAATGTTTTCTCAGATTTCGTGTTTTTTCCCCTTTGTTGCTTTCCGAAAAAACTTTAGTTCTTTTCGTTTTAGAGCGCACTCATAATTTCATTCCTACAAATCAAAATTATTTTTTCATAAACCAATTAATTTTACGGATTTTGTAAATTAGAGAGGATACAATGAGAAAGGAAGTAATTCGTTTTACATTTCAAAACCTATTTTATTTTATTGTTTATTTATAGCAACAATGCATTAATGTATTTATTTATTTTTGTAGCTATAATATGCAATCGTTTGATTCCGCCTGAAAATGGTCTGGTAGAAGTCATTCAAGGCAACAGAAGTACGCCATTAGAAGGAGCCACTGTTGCATACAGGTGTGACGAAGGATTTAAATTGGTGGGATCCATTACTCGTGAATGCTTACGGGATGGATCGTGGAGTGGAAATGATCCTCAATGTAAAGGTAAGAATCAACATACAGGGTGGTTATAAATTAACAGGAGGTGTTGGGAGCCCTCTAGCTCGCGAACTACTGGGCGAAACATTGCCAAATTTCGTGAGCGTGCATATTAGACCATGGGATTTTGATTTCTTGAATAAAAAAATTAGTTTGAAAAATCACCACCAGAGGGAAATGTGGCGCTGTAAAAGTGTATTACACTGAATATCGCGATTTAAACTTCGAAAGATGCTGTATAAATCAATTTCGCCAAGCAAAAATGATTGTTCTTTGCAAATGAGGTTTAATATGATCGCCGTAGAATTTTCTGTTAAAAAAAAATCACCACGAAAAAAATAGCGGTCCATTTAACCAAATAGAATGCAATAATTTGAATAAACGCGTTGCGTTTAGCGATCATCTGTATAAAATTACTGACTGGGAGCATTCTCATCATTCTGAGCGCAGTTGCCTCTTGATGACTTTAACTATGCAGGACCGCGCTTTGTTAGTGAAACTCTACTATCAGCGTGATGAAAATGCCAATGTTACTCTTTAAGAATTTCGGCAAGTGAAGCAGTTGAGAAAAGGCCCGCTGTCCATATCAAATTTAAAAAACATGATTAAGCGGTTTGAAATGACTGGATCTCTAGCCCAGCAACCAGGCCAGCCCAAGATGGTAAATAAGCTACAAGTTGACGAAGTTGCAAATGCTATTAGAGAACAGGCGATGGAGAATGTGCAAGGTACAAGTAGTGCTCGTGCAGTTTCTCGGCAGACGCCTTACTCAACAGTGCAGAAGATTTTACGTAAGATGTTAAAAAATTTTCCTTACAAAATTTCTTCCACTCAAGAATTACTTCCTCGAGATACAGTTGCCCGACTGGACTTCTCTTCAAAGTTTCTAAATCGCATGCAAGTCGACGATACTTGGCCGCGGAAAATCCTATGGAGTGACGAAGCTCATTTTCATTTAAACGGTGGCACAAACACGCACAACTGCCGGATTTGGGCCGTAACTAATCCACATGTTTATGTGCAGAAACCACTTCACTCGCCAAAAGTTGTGAATTTACTGCATCTTTCATCATTGGTCCTTACTTTCATGAGGAAAATCATGCGGGTGGACCAGTTACATGCACCGTTACTGCTGATAGGTACGCTGAGATGCTAGAAAACTTCGTAGTTCCACAACTGCAGCAACGAGGCTATGTCGACTCAACCATATTCATGCAGGATGATGCACCACCCTACATCGGACTTAGGGTGCAGCGTGTTTTGCGGGAACTTTTCTCTGATAGCAGAATTATTAGCCGCTCATTTCCTACAGTATGGCCCCCAAGGTCGCCCGATCTCAATCCATGTGATTTTTGGTTGTGGGGATATCTGAAAACTGTAGTGTATCGAAGAAACATTTCTGATATCGCAAGGTTAAAAGATATGACAAGTTTAAAAGTTAGAGAAATCCATTCTGATATGTTACGAGCTGCCGTAGAAAATGTTGTGCATCATATGCAGTTCTTACAACTTTACAATGGCGATCATATCAAACCACATTTGTGACAAAAAAGTCATTTTTGCAAATAAAATGGATGCATATTTTGTCAGTAGCAATTAATTCTTCGATAATCAGACTAATACACTTTTACAGCGCCAAATTTCCCCCTGGTGGTGATTTTTCAAACTAATTTTTTTATTTCAGAAATCAAAATCCCATGGTCTAATATGCACGCTCACGAAGTTTGGCAATGTTTCGCCACGTACTTCGCGAGCTAGAGGGCTCCAAACACCTCCTGTTAATTTATAACCACCCTGTATTTTGAACAGTAATTACTATATTTCCTATATAACTTCCATATTTCCTCTCAATACATTTCACAGATCTGTGTACATTATGCAGGGAAAGAATAAACGATAGGCCTGGTATCCACAATTTTTCTTTAAATTTTAGACACGAAAAAATTGTGGTGCCTTAAAAGGCGATTCACACCAAAAAATTTTTAGGACTGTGCTATTTTTCCCAACAAGCAAACTGAGTGAACTAAACCATGCTATTGTGACAGGAACAGGAATTTTAAGTATGAATCAAATTGCGTCCGCATTCTTTTTGAACTAATGGCTCACACACGCTGAACTCATGTAGTATGTAATCAGTAGTACTTGAGAGATTTAATGATCTTTGCATTATTTGATATATCTCTTATCTCTGTAAAACTGATGCTTCCAAATAAAAGAGTGATGCCTCCTTTAAGCCAACTTTCCAAAGAGCAAAGCACATAAGGACGGTTTTTTTTTTTTTCAAATACATCTGATGCAGTCGAACAGTGGAATTGATGCAACTAAACATGTTAAACACAACACAAAACTCAGTTTCTGATTAAATCGACTTTACAGAGAAAAATGCTGGTGGTGACTACGGGGATCGTCAACGTTTAAATAATCTCAATCATTACTCGTAATTATTGTTATTATTTTGATGAATGCTAAGAAATCTGGAATTATAAAAAAAATATGAGTTGAAGAAATTGAGTTATGTATAATTGGCCAAATGAAAATAAATATTAAAATCGCAGGCAATTTACCAAACAAAATACTCGTCGACGTAATTCGGCAGAGTAAAAAATACCGCAGATATTTTCCAAAAAAGTGGTAAAGAAGACCCAAGTAATAACACACAGAATGAGCTATTCTACAAATTTGCATTTTCTAAAAAATTGTTTCCACTTAGCGCTTAAAATTTCTTATAAAATGTTACTTTAAATGCATAAGAGTGTTTTATTAAAAAATAAGAAACCGCGCCCTCATGACAATAATACCTTATACAAAAATACCCGCATTCAAAATGCAAAGTGCTCTAATTTCTATTAGACACTATCACGGAGGCGTACATGATTAAAAGGGACACACTATGATTAGAGATACGCACATGTTTTCCTTTTTTAGCAGAGTGACCCAACATATTTGCAAGAAGTAACCTCTGATGGCGTTATTACATTACCTTTAGATTAAAAGCTTATTGAATATTTTGAATTCAGACAATTAATTAAGATCCAACGTACAAAACTAAATTCGAATCTCGTAATTTTCTTTTCATACCAATTATTAATCATAAGCATCAAGTTATCAACTGCATCAACTCTTTTCAGCTATAAGGTGCCCAATTCCAGATGGAAAAGTGCAGCGAGGCATTTACAGGCTAGTGAACAAAACAAACAGTATGGGAAGCATGGCCATGCTGCGGTGTAAACGTGGCAAAAGGGAAGGAGATAATCCATATATTACATGCACTGAAGATGGCAGCTGGACTAAAGCAGAAGCACACTGTATATTACGTAAGTACTATGTATTTTGAAATTTTGGGTCTGATCATTTCGTGCTCTCACTAAGAACTATTATATCAGGACCGCTTCCACCATTAGAGAATCGTTGATGTTCTAGCACGACCACTGAAGAATACTCACCTAAAAATGAAGTCTTCTCCCTAATCACATCTTCATCAAATGTCTGATTAAATTGCCGATAGATTTCCATATGAAGTCATTTTTGTGAATGAAGAAAACATATGATTAAACATATTTTTCATAATGAAAACATACCCTTACTTCTTTGCTTCAGACAATAATGACATTACTCCGACCTTTTAATTATTTCTTATTTAGTGTCAAAATAATTTAATAGTGAACTTTTCCAAAGACGAAGTAGAAAGTAAGTTCGATACTACTCGTACTATTGGTGATTTCACCCGCTTCAAATCTAACGGAATTCATGTTGGTCAAACTTTCATTAATACCCATTTTAACAAAAAAAATCATTGAAATAAAAGTAAAAACAAGATAGCAATCTTTTAGCACATTAATAAGAGTAACACGCAAATAATTCTTTTTTTCTCGGTAATTTATGACATATAGTGCACAAGAGATGAATTTGCAATGAAAAAAAAAAAAAACTTTTTTGTCTGCAAAAGACATCGCATGTTCAACTTCTGGTCGATAACGACATTTTCCCCTTACTTTTACAGCTGCTGGTGCATCATACGAAGTTAAAGAAGAACCAAGAATAGTTAATCAAGGAGGTGAGAGAAAACTTTTTTTTTAACGACTGCGTATTGAATCTAACTAAGCTGGATATCCGTTTATAATTTTTTTTTTTTAAGTAATAAACTAATGAATAAAAAGTATTTACCCCATTCATTTTTACTAAGCAAATCTTTAAAGTAAACAATTGAAACAAGTTTGGTTTACACGTGATGTAAAATAATTCTATAAGCGAATTTAACAAGTACATCAAAACGAAGGCATTTCAAAATATTCAGGATTGAAAGTATTCCCTGTGAAAGTATAGAAACTCTGCTTTCACATTTTTCGGTAGATTGAAAAATCTCATATTTTTCCTATTTACGTAATTTTTTCAATCATTTTCATTTTGGAACACTCACAACAATGTCCGAAGCAGCTTCGTTTTCAATAGTATGTAAGAGAATTATTTTTTTTAATGAAAAAGAGTAACCACCACATACCTGAGAAAAAACAATACTGTCAGTCCGTGATAACTCGGAAGTCCATTTTTTTTTTCCAGGATTCATTTACCTTTTACGCCTCGCTTATCATTCTCCATGTCTCGATATTTACTTCTTTTAACTCAAATTAATATCAAAGATACTTTGAAGTGTGGAATGAACGGAGGAAAAATATCCAGTTTCCTAGAAATTTTCTTGGAGAACTGCATTTTTTTAAAGTAGGAAGATTTCTCTTATTGTCACACGTTATATGCACAAACTATATAAATCATATGTAGGCGCTCCACTCTTCCTCGTTTTAAAAGAAATTTACATTGAAAAACCATTGGAAGAATAAAATATAGCAGTTTAGATCAATATTTGTTATTGACTTTTGAAAATTATTTCCAATGCAAATTTGCATGTTGGTGTATGCATGACGCGATATAAGTGAAAAAGTAAAAACATTTCTTGAGTGAATTAGTTTTCAATACTTTAACTCTTTTGTTATATCTATGAATTTCTCATGTTTTATATTGATTTAATTACAAATGCATTCGTATTAAACTTATCCTAAATATTTGAGCCGTTAAGTTTAGATGAATATGTAACATAATTTTAGGTTAAGAATTTTAATTTATCAATTGAATCGGTTGATAAGTATAATGATATTTTTAGAAACCCACATGCCAATATAGTTTCGAATCTAAAAATTAATTAGAAACATCTGATGAAAAATCTGTTGAAAAACCCCAAGTTCCCTCATAGGATTATTGAAGTGAATGTTTCTGTAGCAATTTAGCAATTTGTTTGCTGTATTAAAGATTTGGTTTTAGTATTCTTTATTGTTATTTTAAGAAATTTGTTAATTTATTGAAAAAAATTTAAGTTACTAAGTATAATAATCTATTTACACAATGTGTTTCGCTCTCCATTGTTTTTTGTCCGATGCTTGAATATTTGGAAATATCAATTACTCTTTTTATTCAATAAAGATCCAGATGATGAAATATACATACAAAAACTCTTTTTCAATGTAGACCAGAAAATGCGGAAAACGAAGTGTAATCTCCTCAATGTTTCATCAGAAATTAATACATTATCTCTATTAAATTAGTAAATACGCTATTTGTCTCAATGCTAACTAAATGAAGCATCAAACCAAACATCTACTAGTAGTATTTAAGCATTAAAAAAAAGTTCGTTTTTGATATTTGGCTGCTACTGATCTAACGGTAGTGTTAATTTTATTTTAGCTGTTATCTTCGGAATGGTTGTTGCTGCCATAATGATCGTGGTTGTTCTGGTTGCCTTATATCTGTATACGCAAAAGAGGTAACTATATTAAAAATGAACTTACAAAAAATTTAATATGGAAATTTGTCATGAAAAACAATTTTAGTTGACACATTTCATTTTTGCGAGAACATTAAACAAATAAACAAAATCAAAATGTTTTTGAAATGCAATTTCTAAATTACTGAATTTCTATTATCAATAATAAAACACTAATTTATGATTCATTTATAGGAAAAAATTTACACCACTGATTCAAAAGTGTTTCGCATAAAAGAAAATCATTAAAAATTTACACATATATATATGTATTTAGTTCATCCACATTTAAGCGATAAACTACACAAATATAAGTAGCACATCACTGTTAAAGAAAAAATAACTTTACTTGAAAAAATTAATTATCTCTATACAATTGTAATTATTATGATTACATTGAATCGATGAAGAAGCAAAATAACGCATTTAAGGTTAAAAGAAATGGATAAAATCATTATGAACAAAGCACGGAAATGCAAAACCTTTGTTTTTGTCAATTTACATTAATCTGGTTTAAAGATTACCACTTCTCTTATTTATGAATCTTATTGGTAAAGCAACCTCAATTAGTGCAACTGGAACATCTCAAGTAGTAACAAAGTGCGTATATACAGTGAGTACTTAAATCAGTAGAATGGTAAATATTTTTACCAGTGGTACTGAGTTTTAAAGTATGAGTGGTGATGCTAAAGTACAAAATGAGAACTGGACTGTAAAAAGGGCTTAAATTCAAAAAAATACTCTCATGAAAATGTGCCGTTGGTATTTAATGCTAAATATTTGATAAAATAAATGTTAGAATATTTATACTATAGTACTCCCTGGGTCGGCACCCTAACCAATTACAGTTTTTCTCTAAGTTCTTTAAATTTCATGATAGACTTGCATGTTCTCCCTAAGTCACCCAAAACTTCTGTTATTCGCTTACTCTATCACGGCTCACAAATGAAGGGCCAGGGGGGAAAAAGATGAAAGTCACTTTTTCGTCAATTTTGAGATATTAGCGCTATCTTGGGGCTATGAAGGATTAGTATCATCTGGTAGAACAACAAGGGGGGGAAAAGATGAGAAGCGACCGAAATGTGCATGAAAACTCGAAAAACTACATAAGGAGCTACGAGAAATAAAACTTTGTTCTTCGTTTTTCTCGAAATCGCTTTTTGGTCACTTTCATCTTTTTCCCCCTTTCCCTTCAAATAGGCCCCATAACTTTGGCCTTTTAACTAAGTTATAAGATATTAGGTAAAGTCGTTTTGTTGTAGAAAGTTAAACTATCTCAACATATTACACTTGGTATATCTATATTTCAGCGTTAATTCTTCTGGATATAGCGTTGTAAATACAGCACCTGCAGATATAGTGTGGATATAGTGTTATAAATACAGCACCTGAATTATCGAATATTGATTTTTTGCTCTATGCAGAGATTATGAAAATGTTGAAACAACGCAATTTTGAAATACATTTTGTGTGTGTTTGTAAGACAGTATTCAAATGATGCCTGAATCTTTTGCAGACGAAATGCAGAGAAACCAGAAATTCCAAGTCGTTTCCAAGATCCACCAGTACCCCCACCAAGACCTCCTCCTCGTTCTAAAAGCAATGTTTTCAAAAGTGCCATCATGGGACTCATGTCTCGTGATACATCTGCCAAGGATGATGATATAGAGTTGAAGAATTGGAAAACCCACAGTTTGCCTACCGATCACTCCTTCGCTAATGATATGGGGGATCCAAACAGCCCCAAGAAGATGCGCTCGTTCGGAGGCAGCTTGAGACAAGAGGATAAGCCTGCTGTTATCGAAGTGGAAGTTCTTTCCCATGAGGGATCAGGCAACAAAGGAAAGTTTAGAAGCGTTCCTGAAGAGAATGAAAATGGAAGTCTTGAAAATGTACCACTTCATGATGACGAGAAAGAAAGCAATAAAGGTAGTAATATGATTTGTGTCAGTTTTTGAAATGCATGGATGTCTATTTTTAGACAGATTACAGAAAATATCCTTTGAATATATTTATACATTAAACAATGTAAATAAGGGTATACAAATGGTAGTCACCCATTTTATTATTAATTACGGAGTCATGACGTAAAAATTGAAACAAGTTTAATCAATAGAATATAGTTTAGAATGATGGTAAAAAGCAATGATCTTCAACAAAGAAAAAAGTGTGACTTTTTCTTTTCTTTGCTACAATGAAAGCCATTATTCTGTCTGGAATGCCATCCACGTAACTTTTATCTACTACTTTAGCTGCAGTTAGAAAATTTTGAGTCAAAAATGCACCAATCATTTGTGCGTTACTTTCTTGACAGCTAAAGTCCCTCTCAACTGCACAATTTAGTGCTGATTGTTCTTAAATTAATTTTATTATTTTAGTTAACTCACTCGCTGTACAAAACTGGAATTTAATGAGATGCTTACTTTAACAAATGATTTTTAACGTAATCGTTGGTAAGGGTCTATAATATGACTGCAATAAATTAATTTGATAAAATAAAAAAAAATACTCTTAGTTCAACTCCGATGTTTTATATGTAAAACACTACGGTAGTTATAATATAGTATAGTTTCGACTTAAATTGAAAATGAACATCACCAAATTTATTAACTTTTACGTAAGAAAGCGAGGCAATTATGACACTCGCGAGATACACTCTAAGTTTCCCAAACATGTTCTGATATGAAAGATGTTCTAGCGATTTCTTCACTATCAGCTATATCCTTCGGAATATTAAGGTTGTTTCAACCGTAGCATGTTACAACTGACCCTCAGTCTCGCCTTAAACAGTTCCAAAATTTCAGTATCATAACATTTCATTCTAATTATTTATTTTCTCCTGCCACCAAGAAACCGAATCTACCTGACCTATTCTGAAACAATTAGTTTGTATACTGTATTCTTCACCTATTTTTTGATCTTATAAAAACTTTTATTTTTAAACAACTAATGAAATGTCTAAGACCAGGGACGTAAGGAAATTTTAAAACTACACATGATTGCATGTCTGCTTGAAAATATTCCCAATTAATGATGTATTTAAATGAAAAGTGGTTAAATAAGCTTTGTGCTAAAATAAAATTAAAGTGAAAAACAAAGTAAATAAAGCACAAATTATGAAGAAAATACAGCATATAGATCTTTCAAGGCAACACTAGAATCTCTTCATCAGTGCAAAAAGTTTAACTCACAAGCCGAGAGAGAACCGCCTTTCTTGTATGTTAACTTTTCGTACTGATGAGGAGCTCCATAGTCACCATGAAATCACGACATGCTGTATTTTCTTAATAATTTGTGCTTCATTTACGTTGCTTTTTTCACTTCAGTCAAATGACGTACTTAGCTTTAAATGCGTTTTCATCAAGTTAAATTATTTTTCAGGATCTGAGCGAGAACCCCATAGTGGAGCTGAATACGCAGCAGTAGATTACGAAAAGAAACGACAGTCCCGACTTCTAAAAGAGCAAGATTCTATGGAATCATCTTCGACAGCTGCTGCAAGTCCCATCCCCGCAGACGAGGTTGATAAACACGTGTCACCTTCCCCTCCTAAAAGTTTGAGCCACACCGAAAGTGAAGAAGAAAGTGAGGAAGTTTCGAGTGAGGAAAAAGAGGATGAAGAACAAGTTAAGAAAGAAGAAGAAGAAAGGAAGGCTAAGGAAGAGGAGGAGAAAAAAGCAAAGGAGGAGGAGGAGAGGAAAGCGAAGGAAGAAGAAGAAAAGAAAGCGAAAGAGGAAGAAGAAAAGAAAGCTAAAGAAGAGGCAGAGAAAAAAGCCAAGGAAGCAGAAGCACGTAGACGAAAATTAAAAGAACCTCCTCCGGCAGTGGAAGAGAGACCTGTTTTAAGGC
>JAXGGA010006158.1:0-5000 GCA_038373865.1 Uloborus plumipes
ATATATATATATATATATATATATATATATATATATATGTATATATATATATATATATATATATATATATATATATATATATATATATATATATATAATATATATATATATATATATATATATATATATATATATATATATATATATATATATATATATATATATACACTCAGGCACATTGAAAATAGCGACCCAAGAAGAAAGCATCGGATTGAAATGAAATTTAATACGCATAATGATACAAATGAGAGATTCACTTGATCTTAGAATCAAGACAATTGAACGAATACAGGGTGTGCAAGGACACAAATTCAGAGCAACTTCAATAGCGCGTTGGACCACCTCTAGCTGCAATACATGCCGCCACACGATCCGGCACTGAGTTGATTAGACGCCTGATGTTGTCCTGAAGCAGATGGGCCCACAAATTTGTAACAGCCAACTCCAAATCACGCACAGCGTGACACGATGGAATCTGACGTTTTAGCTGATCCCACACATGCTCTATAGGGGATAAGTCGGGGGAGCGGGCTGCCAGTGGAAGAGTCTGAAAATGACGTTGGAAGTCTTGAGCACCTCTTGCTGTATGCGGACGAGCATTATCTTGCTGGAAAATTGTCCCTGGGAGACCATTTAACCCTGCTGCTGTGTTCGTCCCGAACATACGTATACTGTGTTCGGGTCCAAATGGACCCAACATATGTAATTTATTCCCTAACACCGCTTTTTTTTATATTTTTTCAAGTTTAATTGTTATATTTGATTTTATTAGAAACTTCCAAACATAAATCACTCAATTTTTGTATTTTATTTTACATATTTAATCCGAGAAAACACATAAATAAAATTTAAATATTATAGCAATTCCAGTTTTCGTACTAAAGAAAACTAACAAAATTATGTAAGCTGTCACTTTAAGAAATTTACTAGAAATTTTTAAGCTTAAAAAGAAGTGTTAAAAATGGAAATACGAACAGTACAACATTTGTATGAGATGTACAGATTTATGTACAGAATCATATGCGCGGGGGAAGCGGCGGAGAGAGGGGGTAAAAGGGAATTCCCCTCAGATAGGCATAATTGCAGAGTTTGCAGTTCTATGAAAGTTAACCTTGAAACATTTTCACTGGTACTGATTTCAATTCATAGAAAGGAAGAAATGGTATTCAGAAAGAAAAAAAAGAAGAAAAAAAAATGAATGAAAGAAAAACAGAAGATAACCATTAAAAAATATTTAAAAAACGTACAAAAACAATGAACAAATGTTTTATTTATTGTTTCATAAATTATGCATAAAATAAACAAGCATAAAATGATTTTGTTTCTCTGATACATGCTTTTTAATCATATGGGTCCAAAAGGACCCGAACACAGTATTAGTAAACTTTTTTTTGACAAGTAGGGTTATACTTCAATCAAAACAAAAAAAATATGTGTGTAATATAACATGAAAATGAACACATTCATGAAGTTACAACGCTATACCAACGTTACTCGAAAATTTATAAGCAAATGAAATCTGTTTTGGGTCGAAAAGGACCCGAACACAGTAGCAGGGTTAAGAAAGGTCCTACATGGCGTCGAAGAATATCATCAACGTAACGTTGGCCGGTTAAGACCCCCCTTCCTGATTTAAGCACCATTTCGGCGTGTATAAGCATGGCACAAAACTTGGATCATTTGCATATCACATTATGCTGTACTTATTTGAAAAGTTTCGACATTGTACAGATTCCCTGTATTTGTGTCGTTGCTCACCCTGTATTCGTTCAATTGTCTCGATTTTAAGATCAAGTGAATCTCTCATCTGTATTATTATGTGTATCAAATTTCATTTCAATCCGACAATTTCTTCTTGGGTCGCTATTTTCAATGTGCCTGAGTGTATATATATATATATATATATATATATATATATATATATATATATATATATATATATATATATATATATATATATATATATATATATATATATATATATATATATATATATATATATATATATATACAGGGTGTCCACTCCAATCGTGGACCAATAGCTAATTTCTAAACCGTTAGAGATAAGCATATAGTTTATTTAGGAAAAAATCTCCAAATTACGAAACGAATTTTGGGTCTATTCAATGTTTTTCAAAAAATCAAATTTTGAAAGAGTTACGAAATTTAAATTTTTATGCCGCCCACCAGTCCTATCAATCATATTTAGTAAAACATTCTTGACACTGTAACGTTTAAAACTAAAAAAAAATCACTCTTCTACGACAAAAATTGACCGAGTTATGACGTTTTGAAAAATCAAGATTTTGAAGGATTTCGCATACGGTCCTTTAAGCTATCTCTCGATGACGTCATGAAATAATGCAAAATCTTGATTTTTCAAAACGTCATAACTCGGTCAATTTTTGTCGTAGAACAGTGATTTTTTTTTAGTTTTAAACGTTACAGTGTCAAGCATGTTTTACTAAATATGATTGATAGGACTGGGGGGCTGTATAAAAATTTAAATTTCGTAACTCTTTCAAAATTTGATTTTTTGAAAAACATTGAATAGACCCAAAATTCCTTTCGTAATTTGGAGATTTTTTCCTAAATAAACTATATGCTTATCTCTAACGGTTTAGAAATTAGCTATTGGTCCACGATTGGAGTGGACACCCTGTATATATATATATATATATATATATATATATATATATATATATATATATATATATATATATATATATATAAATCAGGCACGTGCCATGAACGAACGCCCAGGGTAGGCAGATGAGATAATTTGTGGTATAATAATACATATGTTGAAAAAAAGCATATGCTGCTAACCGTAATAAAACAGTATTAATATGAACGTAGCCCATGTTTGTATTTACGTAGTCCCTAGTATAATCATTAGGGTGGGCCGAAAAAACACTTTTTTTATTTCGAATTTGTAATAGCGCGGAAAAGTTGCGAATTATGAAGACAAAAAGAAGGAAAAAAAAAATTATCGAAATCGGTTGATATCTTCCGATCGCGCATAAGGCCTAAAGTTTGACAAAAATTGAAAAAACTTCATTTTCGCGATTTTTTTTTTTAAATTTTTGAATTGGATGTTTTCGAAATGTAATAGTGCGGAAAAATAGCTAATTGTAAAGAAAAAACGAAGGAAAAAAAAATTATCGAAATCCATTGATATCTTCCGATCGCGCATAGGGCCTAAAATTTGACAAAATATGAAAAAAACTTCATTTTTGCGATTTTTTTTGAAAAAATTTTGAATGAAATGTTTTCATAATTTTTTCGCGCGAAAAAATTTATAATTATGAAGACAAAAAGAGGGATAAAAAGGAGGAAAAAAATTATTGAAATCTATTAATATCTTCCGGTCGTGCCTAGGGCCTAAACTTTGACAAAATATGAAAAAACATCAATTTTTCGATTTTTTGTTTAATTTTTTGAATTAGATGTTTTCGTAATGCAATAGTTTGTAACGTTTACTAATATAGCCTTAAATTGATTTTGTTTTGGTCAGTTAATATCTTCCGGTTGCGCATTAACCCCAAAATTACTCAAAATAATAATTAAAAAAGTTATATTTTTACGCGTTTTTGGTTTTTGATGAATAATTTTTTGTGAAACAACCGTAGTATTTTTTGAGACAGACTGACAATAATATAGAAAAGTAAACTACCACAGGTTCAGTCGATGTTATCCAGTTGCGAAAAGCCTTAGAAACTCTCATGCGCAGACGTCGGGCAGCAATCCAGGCAACGTCGCTCGCCTGGCTACGGCTCTCTTCCACTCCATCGCCGCCTTCCTAGGACCATGTCAGCTGTCTGCCTATACTGTTTTTTCACTCTGCGCTTCTATGTAGTAATCGCAGTGTACTATTATTTAGTTCAATCTAGCTGTTTTCATTTTGAAATTCTTGTAGTCTTCTGTAATGATGTAGTTTCCTGCTGTGTGTGGACTCTGTGATTTAACAAAAAGTTATGTAATAACAAGACAAATACTCTAATAACGAGACAAATATTTGGCTGCCCCACTTTTGACACTCCAAAGAACTGCCATCAAACTAACTGCCTACTGGCGAAGACACCATTATTAATTTCTAGTGCCAAATTTAACCTTCCTTGAGTACGGCACCTAATGATGTCCTTGCCAGTGGACGGCTTGTTTGATGACAGTTCTTTTGGAGTACCGAAAGTGGGGCAGCCAAATATTTGTCTTGTTATTAGAGTATTTGTCTTGTTATTTGGCTCGGCAATTGTATAACTTTTTCGTTAAATCACCGAGTTCACACAGAGCAAAAACCTACATCATTGCAGAAGACTACAAAAATTTCAAAATGAAAAAAGCTAGATTGAACAAAATAATAGTACACTGCGATTACTACATAGAAACGCAGACTGAAAAAACAATATAGGCAGACAGCTGACGTGGTCCTAGGAAGGCGGCGATGGAGTGGAAGAGAGCCGTAGCCAGGCGAGTGACGTTGCCTGCATTGCTGCCCGACGTCTACGCATGAGAGTTTCTAAGGCTTTTCGCAACTGAATAATATCGACTGAACCTGTGGTAGTTTGTTTTTCTATATTATTGTCAGTCTGTCTTTAAAAATAATACGGTTGTTTCACAAAAAAATATTCATCAAAAACCAAAAACGCGTAAAAATGTAACTTTTTCTTAATTATTATTTTGGGTAATTTTGGGGTTAATGCGCGACCGGAAGATATTAAATGACCAAAACAAAATCAAAGCACAATGTTTTAAGGCTATATTAGTAAACGTTACAAACTATTGCATTACGAAAACATCTAATTCAAAAAATTAAACAAAAAATCGAAAAATTGATGTTTTTTCATATTTTGTCAAAGTTTAGGCCCTAGGCACGACCGGAAGATATTAATAGATTTCAATAATTTTTTTCCTCCTTTTTATCCCTCTTTTTGTCTTCATAATTATAAATTTTTTCGCGCGAAAAAATTATGAAAACATTTCATTCAAAATTTTTTCAA
>JAXGGA010006158.1:10000-71894 GCA_038373865.1 Uloborus plumipes
CCTAGTATTATTTTTATCTTCACTGTGACATTTGTTTGTCTGTCGTATGCAAGCCAGGCTGGCAATTTGGGGTGCGCTGCTTCACTTCACTGTGGCAAGCTTAGTGAAATACCGATCTCTGCAGTGCTACATGATCATTTAATTTTTCAACAAGTACATCAAATTCCAAATCTTTGAGTTGCTTGGGCACACATAAATTTGTTGCATATTATCAGCAGCTTCTGATACTGAACACAGCGATTTTCAGGCTTTATGTTTGTCATCCGTAATTGTGTTGACGATAAACATCTACTTCAACATTTTATCATAAACCGCTAAATCATCTTTTGATGTGTCAGATTCTCAGTAGCTTTCAATGAATCTCAACTTTCACACAATAATGGGTGAATTTATTTATTTATTTTTCTCGTCGCCGATGTACTCTCTGTACAATGAAATAGCATCGCTTATAAAAATTAAATGTTTAACTATACTACGACTTACTTACTTACAAGTCTGAATTCATGGTATCAGTTATTAGAACAAAGCATTGCAATAATTCATATAATAAAAAGTCCGGTTGACAAAACAAGTAAATACATTGCAGATAGGTCTGAATCAATTTTAAATGCTTCTTTATTCGAACTTGCATTACATCTTACCCATATCAAATGCATATTATTCGGTTAAATAAATACATTTACGTTTTTTTTTTATTATTTATTATAATTATTGCTATTAGTTTCAATTTTTAGTGTTTTTCAATGCAATTTTTTTTATAGGAGTATGATGTAGAGGTAACATAATTTGTTTTCTTTTTTAAAGTTTATTAAATACGTCTTTTCTCCTACTGAATGAGGGATTTCAGAAGCTTTTATTGAGGAAAGAGATGCCTCTAAACTCGCACATAAACAGATTGAACTATATTTTCTTACTATATTGGCAAACTTTTTAGGGCACAATATTGGATTCTTTTATGACTAATAAAAATGGGATCTAGCAGATCATTAAGTTACACACAAGCAGCAGCTGATCAAGTCAAGCAATATGTATCGTAAAATGCGCAAATGTGTGTAATTCATAGTAAAAAAAATGGCAATATGTTTTTCCCACAAACCATTTATTGTTTTCTGTCCGAAATACAACAGCAGCGTTTTTCAGTGGTTGAAAAAAATGAGCTAGGATACCCCCCCCCCTTTATGGGGTTTTTACGAAACTGTGTTCATAGATTTTGCTTTCTCAACTTTTACGAGCTTTTGCAGCGCGTTTTTTTTCCTTTACATGGCATACTAGTAACATTTACAGTTATTTTTCGCTATTAAAAAAAAAAAAAGATTTTTTTTTAAAATACAATATCACTCTATTCTTGAGTAGGACATAGGTTTCAATCTAATCTCATGCATGGTTCTAGTAATTTGGAGCTCGAAAATCTGCTTAAATTTTTGACAAAAATATTTCAAATATTTTGTGCCGTCGTTATTTTTAATGATTTTTTTTCCTAAACGTAATTAAACGACATGCAAAATGTAGACTTTGCATGTTTTTACTATTTTTCTACGTGTATTTGTGTGCACAATTATTACTTTAGAACTTAAGTGCACTTTGTGCTTCAATATTTAATTTGCTTAAAGGTCATTTCCAGCTATAATTTTCTTCTTTGAAGCGATACCTTTTATTTGACTTTCACAAATTCTAGTTTTTTTTAAAGATTATATTCTTTTTAGTGTTTTTTATTTTTAATTTGATTTTTTTTAATTATTGTAACGCAGTTTTTTTAAAGAATGCAAACGTCGAAAAAGGATTCTTTGAGTACGTGAGTAGAATTTACATTTTTAATAACAACAATTAAATCACATAATTTGGACTAAAAGCGTTTGAAAAAGGTCTGAAAAAACCAAATCATATGTTTTTTTTTTTTTTTTTTTGTGTTTTAGGGAAAGAAAAATTAGAATTAATTACTCTTTTTACACTTAAATTTAATACGAGAAAGCTAATTAAAATGAAATTTAAAAAAATAAATGAAAAAATAGAAAACAAAATTAGGAAAAAAGAAAGAAACACTCGCATTTGAAGGAACACAAAACTATAGTAGGTGTGGACTTTTAATTCTAAAGTTTTATGTATGATGCTGACTGAAAAATATATCAATGTAATCCTAAAATAGGTCGACGGTTTAAAAAAAAAGTGTTACGATTATAAACTTATTTTAAGGTAAGTGAAAAATGGATGACACAACTTGAATTTGTTTTTCTCCCTTGAATCAGGTGTCAGGTACTTCATTTAAAACGGCAGGAGTAACTTTTTAAAGACATTAAACTAAGAAATGTCACAAATAAAAGCAGATACAATGAGGAACTGTCACTTACACCTATTTTCCAGAAATTATTCTAAGAATATTTATGGATATTCATTTTTCTTCATTTTCCCTAATTAAAACATATGTAGAATTGGGATGCATTTTAATGAAGAATAATTAAGAGGTTATATTTCAGCTTGTCATATTATGCATTCCCTGTGGAATTACAATGCATTCTTAAAAGGCACAGTAGTGTTTATTAACAGTAAATTTAGAATTAAATGTTGTAAATGCGTAGGACTTGATACGGGATAAAATATTGTTTAAGTTTTAATCTACTATTTATTCTAGTGGTAGTTTAAGTGAAACCCTTTTGCATGATATTTGTTTGAAAAGGCGGCTGTCACTTGAAAATGCGTGTGGATGATCACTTAAAAATACTGTATCATTATTGTGTTACTATAATTTTTACCCAAAATTATTTGCCAGTGTGTGTGCAATTGTGTCTAGTGCACTTAGTAATTAAATACGTAGCACTTCAATATACATATATGCAAGAACTATACAAAATATTCAACCGCCATTCTGGAATTAAAGGCCGAAAGCTTACAGTATGCACTTAAGCACATGAGGGAGCAATATTTATAATGCAAGTAAATAAAGAGCCTAATTAAAATATTTCTTGTCTAGGAAACGTAGGTAAACGTTGGTAGTAACGAATAGAACCCATTTCTATGTATGTTTATTGATTTTAGAATGTTAAGCGGATTCAGAACTCTACGGTAAAACTTTAAGGGATAATATGCATCAAGACAAACACTATTAAATTGTAAACTAGGGGTCCGGAACAATTTCCGAAGGAGTAGGAGCCGTTACAGTTCAGGGTCCGAAATTTCAAATGGTTTTGAAAAACGGAAAAAGTGGTTTCTGCGGTTTTTATTAAACTTATTCTTAATGTGAGTATGTTTTGAAAAAAAATAAATAAATAAAGTTTAAAAAGTTTAAAAGTTCTAGGTAAAGGGTGTTTTAGACTATGTAGCTAAAAATAACTACTTATACCGATTTTTTTTTTTTTTGAAATAATTGTTTTAAGACTGATTTCAAAAGTTAACACTCAAATTTAAATTTTGAGCCCAAAATCTTTGATCTGAATCTTCGGGAATGATTAAGTAGCGCAATAACCGAACCAAATGTCATAACGTGTGCTATTCCGTTTTCGAATGTGTCGTTTCGTTATAAAAAAGAAAAAAGAGTTTTTAGTTATGAAAATGAAATCTGATACACACGTTTTTAAATTGCAAAAAAAAAAATCGAATTTTTTAATCGAATTTTTTCTTTTTTCACATTATTATTATCGTTGATGATTTTAATACATATATATATATATATATATATATATATATATATATATATATATATATATATATATATATATATGTATATATATATATATATATATATATATATATATATATATATATATATATGTATATATATATATATATATATATATATATATATATATATATATATATATATATATATATATATATATATATATATATATATATATATATATATATATATATAATAATGTGAAAAGAAAAAAAAAAGATTTTCTTTTTTTTTTCTCGCAATTTACGAACGTGTGTATCAGATTTCATTTTTATCACATAAGAAACTTTATCAGATAACTTTTTTTTTTTAAACGAAACGACAAATTCGAAAATAGAGCGTTATGACATTTGGTTCGGTTATTGCTCTACTTAATTATTCTCAAAGATTCAGATTCTGGGCTCAAAATTAAATCTGGGATGTAAATTTTAAATTCAGTTAATGAAATGCAAAAAAAAAAAAAAAAAACGGAAAAAATAGTTGTTTTCAGCACTCAACTCTTAAGCACCCTCTACCTGCAATTTTTGAACTTTTTCTTTACCATTAATTATTAAGAAAATATGTAATCTCATTACGAAAAATTTTAGCGAAATGTTCAAACGAATTATCCAACTACTAAGTGTTTTTAAACATATGCTGTTTTCTACCCTAAACTGTAACTTATCTCCTTCAGATATTCATTTAGGACCCTCCCCCCCTCCCCAACTTAGTGAATAATATTGTTTGTCTTGATGTGTATTATTCCCTTAAATTTAGCTCCAATTTAGTTTTATTTAAAATCAAAATAAACTTACTAAAAATAATTCAACATTGATTTTTTTAAGAATAGCACCAACCTCTTTAAACTTTTTTTTTAAAGCTTTAACGACACTTATTTTTTTGTTTGAAAATAATTTTTGAAAAATTAAGCATCGAAAACATCAGAAATAATGCATTTAATACCGTTTTGTCCTCAGCCTATCGTTCCACAACTACGTCCGTGTATGTTTTATCTCCGGAAACGCTCTACATGGAGTGAGTTGTTCGGAGAACGAGTTTGATTGAGTAGTAGATGGGTAGCAAGATGACGTAAGACATCGTACGAGAGATTTTTATACCTCATAACATCTGTATCATCACCCTATTTAAGATTCCGGCATAATACATGAGAGTTTTGCTTTCATTTTTAATCACTTTTTTATATCAGTATTGTTCTTACTTGTGTAAAACGTTTCATTCTGACAACTTTTTCTTGGTATGTCGATTTTTTTGCTTTGTTTTTGTTATAGGGTGTATTGTTATTGTTTTTATTATTATTGTGCTTCATAATCGCAACATTTTTGAAATGAAACAACATAATTTTAATAAACACCAGCATAATGAAGAGCAAATAGGAAGTTTAGTGTTACTGCCGTGCTAAGTGCAAAAGTGGTATCTGCAGTAGAGCTCAAACTGAGATATTACTCTTTGAAGTTTTTATCCACCATGTATTTTATGCAGTTGATACTTGTTCGGAATTTTTTAAAAAATATTTCACGTTCTCAAATGAGCATAAAACTCTGTATTTAGGTAAAATACGTCACAAAGAGCCACCTGGTGGCGATAGCTCAATTTTGTTAAAAAGTGCAGATACGACTTTTGTGCTTAGCACGGCAGTGTAGGTGTGAATTATTCTGTTCTATATCACTTTTTAATTTTGATTTAGAGGGCTGCTTTTAACGAAAAGAGTAGATCAAAAATCTTTCAATTTGCTTTTAAAAATTTTATAACACGATATTTCTACATTTACTTTTTGTGTCACAACATTTCTTATTGACATTTGATACTATCTAAAAAGAATGATAAATTTTTCAAGTATGAAAAGTATTCCACTAAAAGATGGGGACAGAGACACAGAATGATAAGAAGAGTTCGGTTTGCTCTTTATTTTGTGTCGAATCTTTCCCAAATTTAAGAACTGGGTTTCAGTGAGATTTTTATTTCCGTATAAATAAATGAAAAATATTTTAGCAGTGTTTCATAAGGGCAGAGAAATGCATTACATTAGGGGAGAAAAAAGCGGAAAGTAGAATCCTTTTTCGATTTCAGCATCCTGTATTCTCCTGGGAACTTGTTCGGAAATTGAAATATTACATTTCACAAGAAAATATTGTAGATACCATTATTTAGAGTTCCCTAGATACCACGAATTGTACTATGTTTAGACCAAGTAAGTGGATTTTATAAGCCCTGCATAGTTTCTAAGTAAGGTATATTTTGTTAAACTATATGTATGGCCTTTTTAGAACTGCAAATATGATCAATTAGACTTGCGCATTAGATTTAAAAAGGTATATAGTTTGCCATTTTTGAATTTTGTGTTTGAGGTAAGAATGCATTCCAAAATTTTAAATCAAACATTTATTACTGATAAAGATATTAAGAAGCATAGAAATTCTATTCTGTGCAGTAATTCAAAAGTTATACGCAAAAGCTATACTGCGTATTTTTACAACGTCCGTTATTAGTCACGTGCGTTGTGTTTCTTAGAAAACTTTGTACCTTTTAATGTTCTCATTTATTCAGTATAGAGTTTGGCTACAGTAGAAAATTGTCGAGAGCTAGTTGATAAACATGCTCATCATTTTATACACTCATTATGTAAGGGAAGTATAAGACGCTGTAAGTAATGTTGTAAATGTTTTTAAAAAATCCATGCCATTGTCTTAGGTTTCAATTTTGTGGCAATCTATTTTTTTATTTTAAATTATCAATAAAAAAAGTATGATTATTTGTATAAGATGAACATTCTAAACAATGAAGAACCTCTATAATCAAGATACACCAGCGAAAAAAAAAGGTACAGCAACATTACTTTGCTTGCTGGCGGCTAAATTTGCTCTTTTTTTTCGACTATGAAGTGTTTTTTTTTTTTTTTTTTTTTTTTGTAATTGTCACTTTTTTATCATTTAATTTTCCCTCTTTTTTTGTAAATATTTATCAAAAAATCTTCCTTATGAATCCCACTTTAGGCCATTTTCTCTCCTGTATTTTATGGTCACATCGTTTTTAAATGATCTAAAATTTTCTGATATAGAATTTCCTGCTACCTCTAAAACTACCTTTAACTCAATACTAGAGATCAGTTCTTTATACAGTTCTGAGCTGAAGTAAGTGCCTTAACTGAAAATTTAGAAGACACACAAAGTGAGATAAATAAACTTTAAACAAAACTAATTTTTACTGGGATAAATCTACTTTCCATTCTTGGAGCAGCTTATTCTTGTCAGACAGTTGACAGCTTAATCGCATAACAAAAGGGAAGTTCCACATAAAATCGATTGCAGAGGCTTAGTTTTAATCGAGTCCATGGAAACTTAGTGCTCTGGATTTCCGAACAATCAACAAGTTCTTATTAATGATTCAGCTCACCAAACTGTTATACAATTCAGAAAACCTTTTTTCTTCTAGAATCACAGACGCCATATAATGCAGTCATAAATAAATATAAAAGTCAATTTCGTTATAAAAGCGATTTAAATTTTAGCTCAAAGAAAGGGGATATAGAGGGAACAGCTGTTTTTTTTTCTTTTTGAAACCGAATACTAATTGTACTGTTTAGTCTAATTTATGGCAAAAGTTAAAAAAAACAAAAAGCATGAAAGAAGCTGTTATTCAGTAAAATGTTGTTAAAAATTAAAAAAATAAACATATTAGTTAAATAATTAAATGAGCATTGCAAAATATAATTGAAATTGAGCTTTAAGATGAGAATATGTCTGTTTGTCAATCTGTTTCCCGGAATAGTCATACTCGAAACGCTTGATTTACTCAAAAGAGAGGAAACATTACATTTTAGAGCAATTGCCAATTGTAGTTCTGAAGTCTGTCCTTTTTTTTTTTTTGATTCAAAAATATTTTGTTTCATTCTTTTTGGCGTAAATGTACTTCAAAAATCAAGTGATGTTTCCATACGAAACTTCACCTAATATTCTCAAGTAAATGCTCCATAAAATAAACTATTAAATCAAAAGAAACTATCAACTAGTCTAAAATATTGAACGGTTGACACTAAAAAATAATTGCTGTTACTCCCTGGTATTTATTTATGTGCTAAACTAATCAAAGCCGTTTGAATATTAACAGCTTTCAACTAATTTATATTTCAAAGCACTACGAGTTACTCGCGATAGAAATACTATGTACGTAGCCCATTGTATGTTAAGCATTAGAGAAAGATGGAAATACCATATGAATGAATTTCATTACGTGCTTCTGGGATGCCTAAATTCAAAATTGTCATTTTGATTACTATGATATTTTAAAGACTTATCTCGATTTATGCAGGTTCCCTTTATCAAACGTGGACCATGAGAATATGAGACCAGGTTTCAAAAAATAGGAATTTTTGGAATCAGTCCGAGCGTCTTCGAGTAATCGGTAAACATACATAACGCAATGTTCTGTGTAGAACTAAACGAGCCTACTTTCCCGTATACCGACAACGATATTTTATCATCCGATCCATATTATCTCTATTATTTGAGACTGCAAATTATGCCATGAACATACCTTTTTGGCATTTAAAGCAGATTTAGAAAAACAAAATATACGTCTCTTATTTGATGAGATACATACGTTAAAAATAAATCAGTAAATAAATAAAGTTGTATAACCTTTAAAACAATGCATCTAATATATTTCTCCACAGACAAACTTCTTCATCGTTTACAAAAAAGAATTTAAAATAGGAAGCAAATTAAAATACATTTTATCCAAAAAAAAATCGTAAATAGACGTCCTTAATTTTATTTTTTATCCGTTGCCAATAATTTAATATAGACATATAAATAAAGAAATTTCGGAACAAGTAAAAATAAAATCTCTTAAATAATTTTTTTTGTTAAAAAAAGTCTTCTGCGAAAAATAAATAAATAAATAAATAACAAGAAAAAATACATTAATAAACAAAAACTCATATGCACCGCTCGTTCTTTTGAAAGTAGGAGTCAGTCTTTTTTACAAACCTCAATGTCATGTATTCTGAGTCAGGTTTAGAGTCGATGAGTCGGAGACGGAGTCGTCAGTCGGAGTCAGAGCCTAAGGCTCTAAAATTCCAATACGAGGAGAACATCATTTTTTTTCTTCAGAATCTGCATTTTTGTCATGTCTGCGGAGTTGAAGTTGAAGTCAGTGATTTGTTGTCAGAGTCAAAGTATATGATTCGGAGTCCGTCAGCTTATTCAAAAAATATTTTCTATACATTCTTCATGAAGAGCATTTTCCAACAAAGTTTGTTAAAAGGCAATCCACCTTTAAACACTTGTTCTACATTGGTTTTCAATTTCCCCATAGTCGCTAACGTTAAGTTCTTTGAACTGCTCAAAATTGGACAAAAATTGTTCAAATAAAAAAGTGAAATGTGTTAATGAGGTTTCTTCGCTGAGATCTTCCGAACAAAAAAAAAGTTGTTTTTTTTTTTAAATCGGACAATTCGCTCAAAAGTTATTTTGGGTGACAGGTTGTTGAATGGTTTAATGTTGATTGAAAAACTGTTTAAATCCAAAATTTAAATACAATAATGAAGTGTCCATAAAATCTTTCGAACCAAAAAAAGTTTGTTCAAATCGAACTGTTCATTCAATTTTTTAGGGGGGGGGGACAGACACACCTGCATGCACACATTTTCCAAATCTCAAAACCCTACTTTCCAATTTTTAATTTTTAGATATGTATTTTTATCTTTTAATTAATTAATTATTATTTTTTCTTTCTTTTTCGAACTTGGCGATATATTTTAGATGCATCAAACCACTTTCAATGCTTCTCGACTTTCTTTTACTTTAAAGAAAAGTAGTCTAAAAAAAAAAAAAACTCGGTCAAACTGAGAACACCCTTCTTTGTTGAAGTCGGTTAATAAATTAAATATGAATCAAATTATAATATATATAATTATTATTAGGGATGCACCGATAAGCAGATTAGCCGATTACCGATTACCGATTAATCGGCGTTTGATAATCGATAAGAGTCGATTAATGATAAGGATGATTGTTTTTCTACTACCAATTTTACAATCACTGTTTTTTCTCTCTTATACAATTCCAAGTTTAGAAATAGTAAGTAATTTGTTTCTGAAAGATTTTTTTTCCATTTTTATAGTTTTCCCAAAATAATTTTAATACTTTATTAAATTTCTTGGAACCAATTTTCATATTATTGTCAATAATATTATTAACCTATTGTTAAATAGGTTAATTGTACATAAAAATCCAAAAAAAGGGGGGGGGAGCAGGAGTCTGTGGTGAGCACTCCAATTTAGGAGTACATTCAATTCATATTTTTTAATAATTAGTAACAATTTAATTCAAGACTTTTATTCTTTGAAATTAGAGAGAATATAAAAGCACTGTACTAAAGAGAAAACTATCGCCACAAGAAAAAATTTACAACACTGTCTATGCATATTTATTCAAAGTAGGTGAATTAATTAAAAGAAAACTTTAAAGTTTTATTTTAATTAATTCACCTACTTTGAATAAATTTAATTAAATCAACTGTGAGGATTATTGTAAAAAAAATATTCATCATAGTTTCTTAGTGAATATCGGTACTGCCGATTAATCGGTGCATCCCTAATTATTATTATTATTATTCTTGTTTTGTAATTTGACCAGTTAAAGTACGAAAATGTGCGTGGGGGTGGAGAGACTTATAAATGTATAAAATTAAATTTTTTCGTTAATATGCTAAGGACTGCCCTAATATGTATGTCCTAGGTCTGCCTTAAACATGTTACTTTGAATTTGTGGAAAAATATTAAACTGTACCAAGTTTCTGATAAGAAAAGGCCGGCCGTTGCATCACCAGATTTTTTTTCTCATTATGAACATGGAAATACTACTAAATACGTCAAGTGCAATTATTAGGAATGTAAATATGAACACATGCTAAAAAAATAATTCTTGAATTCAGATTACGTTTTTCACAATGACAAATAGCGATAGGTGTGTGCGCGCGCGCTTGTGTGTGTGTGTGTGTGTGTGTGTGTGTGTGTGTGTGTGTGTGTGTGTGTGTGTGTGTGTGTGTGTGTGTGTGTGCGTGTGTGTGTGTGTGTGTGTGTGTCGTACGCGTTACCATGTGTGTGTATGCTGTCGTTCGTGTGTGCTCCTTCGCCACCATAATACCACATACCACGAGCATAATGCTGCTGCGGAATTCTTCCGGACTGCGTCTGAATGCCCTTCATGAAAAAGTAGCAGGAGGTGAGTAGAGTTGGTGCGAGGAGATGAAGCAACGAGACGCTAGGATATCAATCTGAAAAAGTAGCCACCTGGCAACTTTGTCCCCCCCCCAAAAAAAAGCAATTTGCCATTGTTAAAAAATAAGAAATAAAATAAAATATATAAATGAAAAAATAAATTATAATGAAAAATAAATATATAAAGAAAAAAAAACAACAACATTACGTAACACACAATGACTTTTATTTTCAACAAACCTTCTAAGAGAAGGAGTTCTTATGAAAGTCTCAAAATTCAGGGTTCTTGCCAGTACAGAAAGAGTTAACTTACATGGTTGAAATTTTGCCTTGTAATTTGTGTTATGAAGTTACAAAATTTCCATCCGAAGGCCCAACGTTCTGCAAAATCTAAAACACTCTGCAATTTTTTTTTTACTAATCGCTAAAACTAAGACTGTTTTCATTGCTGTAAACACTATCTAAGAAGCTTAAAATTTTACATCAGTGTTAAGTGAGTCACTAAAGTTCCGTACTAAGACCAAATGTTTTGCAGGGTTTCGAATTTTTGGGGCACCAAAATGACCTATCAAAAGATTAAAAAAGGTTTCTAAAATATATATTGTCCATGTAAGCAAGAATATTGTATTATTGTTGTTGAATTTTTTTCATAAACAGATATAGTTAATTTATTAATTAAACGGCTTTTATAAGAACTATAAACAACAGAGCTCTACTGTTACGTCATTATTTAATAAGAGTTTTTTCGTCTTAACTATACTTACGTAAAGTTTAAGAAGAACCTTTTTAATTCTGAACTTTGAAAAATTACTTTTCTAGAAAAGAAACAGGACAAACTTCCGATAATTGCACTTGATGCAAATAAAATCGTGACCTAAATGTTAAAGACATTCCGTTAGCATTATAAAGCCGTAGTTTTATGGTATACTGATTAAAATGGTACGCGGCTATTTCTTTTGAAGAAGACTAATAATGCTTTTTTCAAGCTTTTTTATCGCATTTGTTCTTTAAGAATTTTTATGAAGCATCATGATTTAACACATGAATCAATATTTTACTAATTTTCCGAATATTTTTTAAAGCAATGTTAAGTAATATACAGTCGATAGTTAAAGATGTTTTCAAAAAGAATGTCCATTTATGAAGCAAGTACTTAAAAAATATATATTTGTTTTAAAAAAATGATACTTAGTAAATCATTTTGCAAGAAATATTTACTGAAAGCGTTTGTAACTTCTGAAAACGCCTCCCCCTCCTTTCCCCATACAAAAAAAAAAAAAAAAAAAAAAAGCAAGTAACATTCCTTTTCTCATTTCTCAAAAGTCATTTAAAAGAAATAAAATGGAACTTTTTGGACTTTTTAATAGCAAACAGAAATTCTTTACAGCTAAGGTTTTCTTTATTGAAACAAATAATAATCGCTTTTCAAACGAAAAGAGCTCTAACAGTGAACTTGTTTCATCCCCATTGAGACTATATTAAATCCTTATTACTGGTACAATTGTCAAGTCTTTTAAGTTCGCTTTAGAAGTTTTCAAACTGTTAGTTAAAAAGATATAAGTTTAAAAAGAGTTTAGGTAGTTTCACATAATCGAGTATGCTGTTTATTTTTTTTTTTTCAGTCTTTCAGATTTTTAATGTGTAGGTGTTATTCTTCCCTTTGCATTACAATTCGACGTACTTCAAAGTTAATATTGCACATAGCAACCATTCATTTGAGTACAAAGCATCCAAAAAAAGAATATCTTTGACCTCCATATAATGTTACGCTGTAAAAAATGAATGTTGTTTTTACAGCATAATACAGCTAATTTTATAGTAATAAAGTGTAAAAATTACTAATTTTACAAAACTAAACTGTAAAATGACTAATATGACAGTTTATTACAGTGCATTTTCCAGTTTTAAACTGGAACGTCTGCTGCCAGTATTATACTATTGTCCTTACAGTATAATACAGCTAAATTTTACGGCAATAAACTATAAATTTGCTAACTTAATAGTAAGAAACTGTAAATTTGCTAGTTTTAGCTTATTACTTTGCATTTTACAGTTTTAAATTGGAACCTCGGCTTCCAGTATTATACTGTAAAAACAGCAGATTATTTTTTTAAGTGCATTCATCTTTAGATTTGACCTGTATACTTATTAAATCCTGCACTTTTGATAAAGTGACACATTTTGTAATTATGCTGAAAACATTCGAGTTACTCCGTAAATAGAGATCAGTTATTTGTTGTTTTACCGAGCAGTTGTTCACCTAAAAGATTAGTACAGTCGAGCCAGCTTATTAGAATATATGTTAAAATAATATTCTTCCTAATGTAATACATTTTGAATTTACCTAACCGGTAAAATGTATTGTTTTGATTCCGTGGAATATCCCGCTTATTAGAATATACTTTCGTGTAAAATTGAGTATTCCATTAAGCGGGCTGAACTGTATCTTAAAAAAAAAGAGAAAGAAACAAAGAAGGAAAAAGCAACATCTGCAAGTTATATACACCCAAAAACAATTAGGGGAGCAAGCAAAAAAGTGAAGAAAACCGGGCAAGACATCCACGGATTGGCATATAATACATAGTACACGTGTATCAATGCGCAATACAGAGAAAAATACCTAAAAGTTTTAGAATTAATCTTCAAATCTTTGAAAATTTTCAAAAAACACGAAAAGGTGATTTAGTGCAACAATTTTGTTACATGTAAAGGATTTAAAAAAAGGTGCTGTTTATACATGATGTATGAGTTTTAATAAGGCATGTGGTCTCCTTGAACATCTAAGACAGCTGCACACCTGTTTGGCATGGATGCGATAAGGTTATCGATCTGACTTTGGGAATACTATTCCACTCCTCAAAAAGTGCTATCTCCAAGTCTCGGACAGTAACAGACGACCTTGGTCGCGCAGCAATGCATCGTCCGAGCATATCCCAAAATGATTGATTGGATTCGGGTCAGTAGAGCACGTTGGCCATTTCATACGCTGTATTTTTTCGGCTCCAAGCATGGTCTCCACCATACGAGCTCTCCGCGGTCGAGCAATATCGTCTAGCAAAACAAAGGAATTTCCAGTAGCTCCAGCGTTCGGGATGAATGAGGTCTCAGTATCTCGTCTGCATACCTCCGGCTCGTCAAAATGTCATTCAAAATGATATGCAGTTCCGTACGTTCGCCAATGTTGATTCCACCCCATACCATCCAACCAGCTCTTATGTATTATGACCTCTCACGAACGAATGCGGGGTTATTTTGAGTGTCCTTGTCTCTCCATATCAGAACACGACCGGTGTCACTCTCCAGTCTAAATTGCAACTCGTCTGTAAACAGCTCTTGGCTCCAATCGTGTTGCTCCCAATCTCGATGTTAAGCAGCCCATATTCTTCGGGGCACACTGTGGCATGCGGTCAACGACATGCAGACCACAGGCCTACGTGCATAGAATCCTCCTTCATGAAGCCGATTACGCACTGTTTGGATGGACACCTTTCGTCCTATTGCTAAGAACAACTGTCTTTGCAGATGCCGAGCATTCTCTATTCTGTTTCGACGGGCTGTTAACCATATATACCGGTCATCAGTTGCTGTAGAGGCCAGTGGCCGACCTTGCATTGATCGACGTCTAACATTTCTTGTTTCTTGGAATCGATTCCACAGCCTTGCAACACTTCTGACGACTTTAACATCATCCGAGACACTACGTTGTGTTTACCCGGATTCCAGGCTGCTATTAACACGCCATGGCATGGGTTCCGGTAAATCACGTTGTTGAGACGTTCTCAAGTAACCTTGTATCCCCCAAAAAATATTAAAAAACTACTGTGCAATCGGATTTCACAGTTGCTGCAATAACACGGACATTTCTGCAACATCCCGATATCTGCACTTATCTCCTTTTTCTGGCTTTTGAAGTCATTAACTTTAATTTGCACATAAAGTTTTCTTCTTTAATTTCCTGGCAGCTTTTAAACTATGGACAATTCATTTTATGTTACTTATTGATATACATCTCTGCGTAATCCATGTGCTCCCCTAATTGTTTTGAGCAGTGTAGTTTTGATATAATGTTTTTCTACATGTTTAAGCAGTGTAAGAATTTTAAAAGAAATAAAAAAAGTGAAGGTTTAAATAGAAAATAATGAATAGTTTTGTGAGAAATCCTGCGTGGGTTATTTCTAACGATGCGTTTATGTGATTTCGCTCACAATGAAGTTCATTTATTTATTATTTATTTTTAATATTTTGATTTGATTTTTGAATAAATCTTTTTAAATTATGACAGCTTATCTGAAATTATTTTAAATCAAATTAAAGGTTTCTGAATAATAAGACGTGTTTACAGTAGTAAAATACTATATACAATAAAGCACTGAAATGGATTTCCTCATGACAATCTGTACCAAATAGCTTAGATGAAAATTATAGGGTAAAAATAACATTTAAAGAGCTATAACTTTTGCAGTCACAATACAGTTATAGATTTTTATATAAACTCTCTTTTTTTGTAATTTTAACTATAAAGAAATCAAGAATCATCCTTAGTTCACAAGAATAATCCAATTAATGCTTTCTTTCCTTGCATTTTCACTTTTTATTAAGGGAATGCGGGGCAAAGTCAAGTAATGAAGATAAATAACATGTTTTAAACGGAACACATTTTAAATTTGCTCCAAACATCAATGTACACAAAGAAGACAAAATGTATTTTGTAATACAATTGGTGTTTAAATATTAATTTAAATCTTGGCAGATATTTGGTACTTTTAAAAAAAGGTAGAAATTTTTCACCTCAAAAAAACATGAGACAAAGTGAAAAATAAAATATTTTTGAATTGAAAAGTTTTCTATTTAGTGATTAACGGAAATTTTCATCAAGTCAATGCGTAAATAAACGAAAAAATGAATTGTAAAGCAAAAATAAACAAATAAATAAATAAATGACTAAATGACTTAATTAATATATGTAAAAAAAAATATTAGAAAATAATGAAACAGAATTTATATATATATATATATACTATATATATATATATATATATATATATATATATTATATATATATATATATATATAATATATATATATATATACAGGGTGTTCCGTAATAAATTGTACAAACTTTGAGGGGAGTTGGGGGGATTGATAACAAGCAAGAATCACCTAGGAACATAGGTTCGGAAACGCATAGTTAACAAGCTTACATATTCACAAAGTTGTCAAATTGAGTCAGAATGGTTCGTTATTACGATGGTTGGTTATTATAATTTCGGTGCATTTTTTTGGGCAACAGGCAGCAAAATTTTAACAACCGCTTTAACCTTTCTTAAATATTTAAGATTATGCAAAACCTTTGTTGGATATTAAATTATTGACTACAGGTTTTGTGTGTCTGTAGTACTTGAGCATCGCTTTTGCGGCCCTATGTTCCCATGCGATTTGCTTCAAATTATCGTCCCCTCTAACAACCCCTAAACTTTGTCCCAATATTTAAGGGACACCCCAGGGTGGTAAGGGACAAGGGGAAGTAAGGGTTTAAGGGGAGGTAGGGGACATCACAAGCAATCAAAATTGCAGAACAATCCGTAGTCAGGAATGCCTTCATTAGACGCTAGGCGGCGTTGTTCACAGACGCACACGTGCTCTCTCTTAATAGTCATTTTAGCTGCAAGCATCCACAGAGAAGTATGGAACGTTTCACGCATGCGGAGCTTGCAGATATGCACCTTATTTATGTTTTGACAAACGGAAATGGAAGAGCGGCTCAGAGGCTGTATCGGGAAAGGTATCTGCAGAGAGAAACACCGGACCATCGAATTTTCAATAATTTGCATCGCAATTGTCTCAATATGGGTCCCTACGAATCATAGATATGGTCACGGCAGGCCATTACACAATCATAGTCTAAAAATGGAAGAACACGTATTGCGTACCGTTAGAAGAAATCCGAGTACCAGCGTACGAGCTGTAGCAACTGATGTTGGAGGATCTACAACGTCTGCTCATCGTGTTTTGCGACGTGCACGCTTACATCCATATCATCTACAACGCACAGTTACTGCTCCCCGCAGATTATCCTATTCGTGACCGTTTTGCATACTGGTATCTCAATCAATGTAGCCAAGATGTAAATTTCTCATCCTGCGTTTTAATGACGGATGAAGCATACTTTAAGCGAGATGGGATATTCAACACCCACAATGCTCATTTCTGGGCTGATGAGAATCCCCATGGCGTAAGATTACAGACTGCTCAACATCATTTTTCAGTAAATGTTTGGGCTGGTTTCGTTGGTGACGTCTTAATTGGACCTTATTTGTTGCCATCTCCACTGAGATCTCAACAATATCTCATCTTTCTGCAAGAGGTTCTACCAACATTACTTAACTCTGTGCCACAACATATCAGACGCCATATGTGGTTTCAACATGATGGGGCACCTCCCCATTATGGAGCACATGTTCGGGAACATCTGAATCGTGTGTTTGGTCACCGATGGATTAGTCGTGGTCTCGTGGTGGACCAGTTCCCAGGCCACCACGATGTCCTGATTTAAGTAGTCTCGATTTCTTTCTTTGGGGTGCTTTGAAAAGTGCTGTGTACGCAACTCCTGTGGATTCAGAAATGGATCTAGTTGCAAGAATCGCCTGTGCTGCTGCAAATATCCAAGAAAATCCGGGGGGAATTTGAGAGAGTTCGCCAGTCTATGGTCCGACGGTGTAACGCATGTATCACTAACAATGGTGGAAACTTTGAACATAATTTATGACATTTTCTATCGTTATTTACATTAAACGTGTAATGTATTTGACCAATATACATTTCGGATGATCCCAATCTTCTGTCTCATTGAACAATATTAATTTTTAAGTAAGGTTAAAGCGGTTGTTAAAATTTTGCTTCCTGTTGCTCAAAAAAATGCATCGAAATGATAATAAAAAAAACCGTCGTAATAACGAGCCATTCTGACACAATTTGACAACTTTGTGAATATGTAGCTCGTCAACTATGCGTTTCCGAACCTATGTTCCTAGGTGATTCTTGCTTGCTATCATCCCCTCTAACTCCCCTTAAAGTTTGTACAATTTGTTACGGAACACCCTGTATATATATATATATATATATATATATATATATATATATATATATATATACAGGGTGTCCACTCCAATCGTGGACCAATAGCTAATTTCTAAACCGTTAGAGATAAGCATATAGTTTATTTAGGAAAAAATCTCCAAATTATGAAAGGAATTTTGGGTCTATTCAATGTTTTTCAAAAAATCAAATTTTGAAAGAGTTACGAAATTCAAATTTTTAAACAGCCCTCCAGTCCTATCAATCATATTTAGTAAAACATTCTTGACACTGTAACGTTTAAAACTAAAAAAAAAATCACTCTTCTACGACAAAAATTGACCGAGTTATGACGTTTTGAAAAATCAAGACTTTGCATTATTTCATGACGTCATCGAGAGATAGCTTAAGGGACCGTATGCGAATTCTTTCAAAATCTTGATTTTTCAAAACGTCATAACTCGGTCAATTTTTGTCGTAGAAGAGTGATTTTTTTTTAGTTTTAAACGTTACAGTGTCAAGAATGTTTTTCTTAATATGATTGATAGGACTGGGGGGCTGTAAAAAAATTTAAATTTCGTAACTTTTTCAAAATTTGATTTTTTGAAAAACATTGAATAGGCTCAAAATTCCTTTCGTAATTTAGAGATTTTTTCCTAAATAAACTATATGCTTATCTCTAACGGTTTAGAAATTAGCTATTGGTCCACGATTGGAGTGGACACCCTGTATATATATATATATATATATATATATATATATATATATATATATATATATATATATATATATATATATATTCATATGTACTTAAAATGATAATTTCGAGAATTTTATTACATTATAATAACAAGAAATAATTTTAAAAAAAAACACGAATATTACAAAAAATGTATCACATTTTGAAAACGACTTGAATATTTTTTTCGTTGATCTTCAGACCTATATTTTTTGACAGGAATCAACTACATAGTCAGTAACTTAGTTAAAATATTGCATGATAGGAAGCTAAAAAAAATTATAATTTGAAAATATTTCACCATTTTACATTGCCCCATTTTTTCCTACTATCATAAGTTAAATACTTCATCACTATCCTAAGTAGTTAAAATTGTATTAAAGGAATCAAAATTGTGTTTTAATCTTAGGGCTTCATTATTGTTCATTGCCACATGCATACTCATTTGTTTCCTGTCTCCATCTAAGTTTGATGTAAAAATTATTGGTTTTAGGAAAACTGAGAATCAATGTTTTTACATCAACCAGTAAAATTTCATGCTTATTGTTCCTTATGCACGGCATGCATATATTACTGAACAGAAATGCAAATTTCTTGAGAGAATCTTTTTTAAAATCTTCATTTGGCCACCCCCACAAAGTCAAACTGTTTCAAAATTTTCAGTGTTGAGCATACTTGGCATATGTCGATGTTTGTGACATTGATATAATGTGATAATATTCGTTCAATCTTGTTTCAATAAAGTATATTTTACGTTGTTGAAAAAGAGTTTTTTCACTAAAACTCAACGTAACCACTTTTTAAATTGCTACTTCTCCATGAGCCAGAGTTTCCCAAAATGTGATCGAAGGAACCCCGGTTGTCAGTGGTGCTATCATGCTAAAACGTAAAAAATACTTGAAATTGAAGAGCGAGTGTCAATATTTTAATTCAAAACGAAAACACAGCGAACCCTATAGAACCCTCATATTTGACTTCTAATTGAGTTTTGAGCATATTTATCTTCCATAGCTCAAGAAAATAATGCTAAGCAATGAAAAATAGACAACAGCTTAAAAAATGTACAAAACAATGAATAAATACATTTAACGAAAACAAAACATATGAAAACATGTTTAAAATATATATACATACTAGTTGACCAGGTAAACGTTGTTTTGCCATATAAATAATTTCCTAGTAATTTCTAGTGTAGACAAAAAATAGCTTACTTATTGTAAGTATGCATGTATGTATGGTAGAATGTGTATATTGTATGTATGTAAGAATGTGGAATATGCGTGAAATAAGCATGGAGCACTGTGAACGATGAGGGAATATAAAAATAACAAAAGGCAAACATTATTTTTAAGTTATTATAATTTATTCCTTAAAATTATATATCATTAAACAATTACGACAGTAACACTATTAAACAATATCAATCTCTTAATGCTATAGCGTGAACAATATTTTTTGTTAGTCCATCTTTAGGTAACACAAACAAACTGGATGGTTTACCCACTCGAGAGCATGCCACGTATAATTGTCCGTGTGAAAAACATGGTGTTCTCAAATCTAAGCCACAAACAGACATCGTTTGACCTTGGAATTTGTTGATAGTCATTGCAAATGCCAATCTAATTAGAAACTGAATACGTTTGAATTGAATTGGCACATCTGTAGGTATAATAGGAATCCGTGGTATGAGTATATTTTCACCTCTGAACTTGCCATTTAAAATCCTGGCTTCGATCACGTTTTTCATTAATTTTTGAATGACTAATCGCGTACCGTTGCACAGCCGGGGCGGGTTCAAATTACGAAGCAAGATAATTGGAGATCCAACCTTTATTTTTTAAAAATTTGCGTCACTTTAATGGTCGTTCATACCCCCCCCCCCCTCTCGCAGTGAAAAAAAACTTTACACAGCAGATTTTGCCTAATAACTCAACACTCATGATGTTTGATACATTTTATTTGTTTGTAATGATGTTTTTGGTCACAACCAATATGAAAATCACAAAAAATAGTTACTTTAATTTTTAACATATATTTATCTTCTTCAGAATTTTTGATTTTTAATTTTTCCTTGAATTTGACGTAAATGCAAGGTATAAAATACATAATTTTATAAAGGTACAAAAATTAACATAATATAATTGATAGTGTATATAATTTTTGAAAAAATAATATAAGTGCCGCAAATCAAAAACCATTTATTTGCCACAATCGATTCAAAGCCCCCAAAAATGGCGCAAACGTCCATAAGAAAATTCTACAGCACCGAAGGACCCCATTGCCAATTTTAACAAAGATCCGACCAAAACTGTCATTTTGTACTATAAAAAAATATGGGGAAGATCCCCATGAGGGGATGTACCTGCATAAGGACATTACAATCATTAAAATCATTCAAAAAAAAAAAAAAAAAAAACCATGCAGCTGTTCGAAAAAATCCTTGCGGGCCTGGATTCGATCTCATTCCATCAGGAACTTCAACCTGACGCGCATAACCACTTGACCATCTGGTCGCTCATTGAAGTAAGGATTTACGATAACACATATTGTTTTAAATGACATGAAATGTTAGTTTTTCGATCATAACTTTTTTTCTAGTGAACAAATATCGTCATATGAGTACATGGTACCTAAGTTACACCATCTCCTATCGATTAAAAAAAAATCGTCCAAATCGGTTCAGTAGATCAGATGTTATGTGCGAACAAAAAATATTTAGGGGTAGACTACCCCTAGCATTTAGGGGATGAAAAATAGATGTTGGCAGATTCTCATAGATACTGGATAAGCACAAAAAATTTCATCAAAATCTGTCAAGTCGTTTCGGAGGAGTATGGCAACGAAAACTGTGACACGAGAATTTTATATATTAGATATAAATGTTAAATGACGTTTATCTTTCTTTTTTTGCTGCATGTGTGTAGGGAGGGGGAGGGTGTCCCTGCAGTTAGTTATTTTACGAAAGGATCCGTGGTGATCTGGACTTTGGTAACCTCTGACATTCATTTCTAGTTTCAAAAATGTACAAAGTAAAAATAATAAGATATAAATGTAAACGGAACATACATGAGGAAGAACTGAAGCATGCTTTCAACATGAAGAACACGAATAGAGAGATTATAGATAATAATTTTAAATGAACATTTGTGTCGTTGGGTATAACATGAGCAACACTATTATTACAAAGTAACTTCGACCGTGTAAAAGATGATAAAGTATAGACCTATAGTGAAAGGATGCAAATTTTCAGCTGCAAATCATAGCCAGATGCATTTGAAATGAATACATCTCTTCTTAATTTTACATATCTTAATATATAAAAATTACGTGTCCCTGTGTTTGTGGCCAATGGACTCCTCAGCTACTGAACCGATTTTAACCAAATTTTACACGCAGTTTCAGTTTGGTCCAACTTAAATGATAGGAAATTTTTTATCTCAATTTAGGACCGCAGTGTATTTTTATTGCAAATTATGTATTTAGCTACCAGCTTTTATGTGTTCTTGGCTAAGCCTTTTTTTTTTTTTTTTTGACACCTCCATGTCTGAGCAACATAAAGCACACATTCTGGCAGCTTCTGGAGCGCAGTAAACAAGTAATAATCTTTCTTATCTTAATATATTAAAATTACGTGTCCCTGTGTTTGTGGCCAATGGACTCCTTAGCTACTGAACCAATTTTAACCAAATTTTACACGTAGTTTCAGTTTGATCCAACTTAAATGATAGGATAGTTTTAATCTCAATTTAGGACCGCAATATATTTTTAATGCAAATTATGCATTTAGCAACCAGCTTTTTCGTGTTCTTGGCTAAGCCTTTTTACTAAGCCTTTTTTGACACCTCCATGGCTGAGCGACATAAAGCACGCGTTCTGGCAGCTTCTGGAGAGCAGTAAACAAGTAATAATCTTTCTTATCTTAATATATAAAAATTACGTGTCCCTGTGTTTGTGGCCAATGGGCTCCTCAGCTACTGAACCGATTTTAAACAAATTTTACACGCAGTTTCAGTTTGGTCCATCTTAAATGATAGGAACGTTTTTATCTCAATTTAGGACCGCAATATATTTTTTATTGCAAATTATCCATTTAGATACCAGCTTTTCTGTATTCTTGGCAAGAATTTTTTAAACATTTCTACGGTTAAAAATTGGTTTACCCATAGTTCTTCTACGTAGTTTAAATCCACCGAGATTATGCAATGGTACGCGTTTAGTTATAAAAAAAAATCACCGGGAACATTATTGAGGCAATCATTTTGACTGGCAAGTTTAAAGATGAAGTAGTTCCGTTGCCACGTATCCCAAAGACACCGTCAGAATCTTCAATACCCTTCAAAAGGCTACAGTTTCCCATTCGTTTAGCTTTCGCCATGTTCGTTAATAAGTCCCAAGGACAAACAATGTCAATTTGCGGTTTTGATTTAGAAAATCCATGTTTTTCTCATGGGCAACTATAAATCGCTTGCTCCCGTGTGGGAAAACCGTCCAATCTATTTTTGTTTACAAGAGACAGATTAACAAAGAATAGTGTGCACCGATTAGTGTTGAGTTAAACTGAAATTAAAAATGCTTATAATTCAAAAAATAACAAATAATATTGGTTAATTATCTACCCTACCTACATTATTAAAAAATAAAATGTTACTATAGCAATTAGCAAATTTTTAATTAACTCAATTGTTACAAGCTTGAATATAATATTTCATACTACTAAAATACTACATTTTTGTTGATTTTTTGTTTCTAGCAAACGTAGGAAGTTTTTGTTCGATTGTGTTCATATTTTGACCTCAAATTCATATTTATATAAAGTTGATCTCTATAACGGTAATAAAGTTTTTCGTTTCTATTAAAACATTATAGTTTAACCCATACCTTTGCCACAGCAACGCGGGTCAGCTAGTATATATATATATATATATATATATATATATATATATATATATATATATATATATATAAAAGAGAGAACTACCAAAGGATTTTGCAAAAATAATCGAAACATATAGGGAAAACAAGAAGTTCTGTCAAGAACTAAACGAGCCTACTTTCCCGTACATCGACATCGGCATTCTCGCATCTGATCATTATTCTCTTGATTATCTGAGACTTAAAATTATGTCAAACATACCTTTTTAGTACTTAGAGCTGATTTCGAAAAGCAAAATATACCCCTTTCATCAGATGAAATAGACACGTAAAAAGTAATTAACGAATAAATAAAGTTTTGTCGCACCTTTTAAAGAGTAACTGTTACAGTTCCTCCGTAGAAAAAATCCTCCATCGTTTTCAAAAAAAAAATAATAATAATAATAATATTAATAAAATAAATAAATAAATAAACAAAAGTACAAAGAGCATCAAAACACATTTTATCAAAGAAAGGAAAAAAAAAAGAAAAAAAAACTCGTCCGTTAATAAAATGTCTCGAATTTCACTTTTAATCTGTTGCCAGTTGTTAAATATAAATAAAGAATAAAATGTTCTCGTTAATGAAAAATTTTTGTTACAAAAAAAAACGTCGTCTGCCAAATAATAATAATAATAATAATAATAATAATAATAATAATAATAATAATAATAATAATAATAAATCAAATGAATAAATAAGAAAAAAATCGTCTGCACAGTCAGTAATTTTTTTTCTGAGCCTGCATTTCACCCATGTTTGCGGAGTCGGAGTCGGAATCAGAGTCCTCACAGAAGATTACTCAGAAAAGTACGTTACAAACATTATTTATCAAAACCATTTTCTTACAAAGTTAGTTTGAAGGAAATCCGACTTTAAGTTCAGGATCAACATTCAACTTAAATTCCCCGTAGACGCTAATGTTAATTTTTTTTCTCTGAACGGTTCAATATTGAACGAAAAATGGTTCAATATGGGAATGTATGGGAAAGCCTCTCCGAGATCTTTCAAACAAAAAAAAAATTATTCCATTCGGACGGTTCACTGAAAAGTTATTAGGTGGAGAAAGGTTGCTTAAACGGTTCAATGTTGAACCAAAAGTGTTCAAATTGAAAATTTAAATACGGTAATAAAGTATCCTTGCCGAGATGCTTCAAACAAAAAAAAGTTTGTTTAAATTGGACTGTTCATTCAAAAGTTATTAGGGGTGACAGCTTGATTGAGCGGTTCAATGTTGAACGAAAAATTGTTCAAATCGGAAATGTAAATACGGGAATGAAGTACCCTTGAAAAGTTCTTTCCAACAAAAAAAAGTTTGTTCAAATCGGACTGTTCATTAAAAAGTTAGTATCGCGGGACCGGTTTTTTGAACGGCTCAAAGTTGAACCAAAAATTGTTCAAATCAAAAAATCAAATATGGGAATGAGCTGTACTCGCTGAGATCTTTCCAACAAAAAAAAGTTTGTCCAAATCGGAATGTTCATTCAAAAGTTATTAGGGGGGGACAGACAGACCGACCGACGCACAAATTCCCCATCTCAATACCCTACTTTCAAATTTTTAATTTTTCGATATTCATTTTACCTTTTTATTTTTTTAACTTGGCGATATTTTTTGGTTTTGGCGATATTTTTTTTAACTTGGCGATATTTTTTGGACTTGGCGATATTTTTTAGATGCATTAAGCTACTTTTAATACTTTTTTCGTCTTTCTTTTATTTTTAACGGGAAAGTAGGCTAAAAACGGTAACTAGTCCCAATTTTTTGTCAATGCTACTACTTACGTAACGGATAAATTTATCCAAATTTCTTAAGCTCATTTACCTGGCTAAGCAAAGTGCATAACATTCCAGTTGACTAAATATACAATTCCTGATTTATCGTTACTTTGCTGAAATTATTTGTGCCAAAAATTAGAGTAACTTCAGTAAACGCAATGAATAAGATCAAAGAACCACAGAATTGACTTTCAGAACCCTAAAAAAAACATCTTTTAGAAGTACATCGTCGTTTGTGAAACTTCAAAGGACTAATTACTAAAACTGATTTTGCATTGCTTTAGCGCGCTTTTCACTGGGCATGCAAATAAACACTATCATTAATGCAGTTACAAACATCTAAGTCAAGCCATTTTAATCAACAGATTAGCGCTTTGTTGTTTTAAAAAACTGGAACTCAAAACTCCTTGTAAGAATTGCTTTTTGTTTTTAAAACAAGTTCTACTGTTTTATTTGTTTATCTTGTGTGTACACAATCAAAAAATTATTCTGAAATTGAAACTCACTGCAGTGAAGTAATTGTGGCGGAAACACAGCTTTTAAATAAATGCATGTCCTCCAGTTATAATAAATGTAAAAAAAGTGAATTTATAGAAGAAAAGTAAAATATTTCAAGAACCAAATTGCATGTTTGGTGCAGATAAATTGCATGTCTGGAAAATGGGAAAACGTTGATTTTGCCCCGAATTTTAAACCATTTTCTCCGATAGTAACAATTTGTAGAAATTAAAAATCATATTGCAATTTTTTTATTAAAATTATTTAAATAAAATTTTTTAAATACATTTTTTGAAAGAAAATTTTGTAGAAGTGTCTGTAAAATTAATAGTGTAAAATTAATTAATGCAGCTCATCCGAAAGAAAGATCTTTTTTGATAAGTAACATTTCGTAACAAGAAGAATAAGGTTTTTTTTTAAAACATGTAATTGTCTTGAAGAAGCCATTGCTTAGCTTCCATAACTGCCCTACGTAACTCCACGTTTTTTTTCCAGATGCGTTAAGGACATGGGTCATCACACCGATAGTTTTGATGCATGAATTAGTAGCTAAGTAAAAGAATGCAACTAGAAATCATCACTTTTAAGGTACTTTGAAGCAATTCTTAGATTCCGCATTCATTAGCAGCAAACTGAATTTAATTTCACCTGTAAATATTTATGTTTATTAATGTTTAGAATGAAAAAGATCATTCTCAAACATGTTGTACATTTCTCACGAAGCTGCTCACAGCAGCAAACACAACAGTTATACAACTTTCAAAGAAAAAATTGAAAGTTAGAATATTCATTTAACTCAAAGTACTGTTATGTGGTTAATTTTAAATACAGATGGTTTCTAAACATACAAAATGACATTAACATCAGTTTTGAAATCAAATTCTTTTATTAAATTATTAAAAACAAAAAACCTTCACAGTGCCTCCTTTTCCTTCATTAGTGGATACAGTTTGGTCCTAATCTTAATATTTTAAACCATTACATATTTCTTATTCAAAAAATTGAAGGGCTTGGGAGATGAAGGGGTTATGTGACAAAACAGAAATTACGAGTAATTATAGTTCAAAGTTTTATTGTTGTAGTTGTGCAGCTGTTTTGTTTTCTGGATTTGTCATTAGTGTGCGAATGAAATCGGTCTAATGGCATCACCTTTTTGATGTATCAAGTTTTATTTGCTTACCCCTGTCCATTGTTTACCATTGTCCAGAGTGTTCATTTTTTAAAATGTAACATAACCCGTTCATCCTCCAAGCCCTTCAATTGTTTTATAATTTATTTTTTGACTTTAATGATTCTTAAAAAAAGACAGTTCCTTTACAAAACGACATTAAAAGCAGTATCAAGATCTTAAATGTTTTATTTAATTATCAATGCTTTCTCTTGATTAGTGGATACTGTTGGCCCTAATCTTGAAATTTTAAGCCATTACATATTGTTTATTCAACAAATATTTTTTTTTTATTTCAAATTATTCATAAAAATATATCAAACTCCAGTAAATATAATGGATATTCCATTCTCAAAAGTATCTCTCATGGTGAAGTTTCTCTTTAAAACGTTCCGCGCATTCTTCCAGTAGATGAAGAATTATAGTTACTAAACATAGATTAAAGTACAAGTCTTTTGTAAGTAGATTAGATGATCTTTCATGCGAATATTTTATGGATGAACTTCATCTACTAAAATGGATTGCTCCTTCCATTGTTCAGATCTCGGAATGCTTCAGAACTTGTCAAGAGGAAGATAGATGAGTTAATTCATATTGCGTGGTTTCCATTTCATGCTAACAAAAGTTATATCTCACTATTCATGAAAGTTCGTATCTAAATAATTGAGGTGGCTTAGTACAACACTTGAAACTCTTTTCGTGCTTTTCTCTGAGATTTTTTTGCATCTTTTCACAAATGATGTCTTCTAAAATTTTTACCGATTGTATAAAATAATTTATATTTATGTAAATTATTACCACATTGATAAGCTTAAAATGATGCAATAGTTCTAGCTTCTAATGCATTCACACATATTACGTAAGTGTGAATAAGTTTTTAAAAAATGAAGCTAGGTAGTTGCTAATTAGCGTACTAAGGAGCTTGCTAATTTTGTTTAACTGCTCTTGAAGAAAATATGAAAAAACAATTACGATATTAGATAAGTTATGCTGTTAGACATGGAAGAAAAGGGACGAGGGAGGGGGGATTGATTGTAACTCATTTTTAAATGAGAGAAAAAATAATGAAAACTGGAAATGCCTTTAGAGATTGAAGGGGTTAATTCTTATATGCTTTGGGGCCAAGAATTGATTTTTTTTTAAATTAATAGTGGTGGGTTTTCTTGAATAGTATGATTTAGAAATATGCTTCAAAGAAAGCCTACTGGTGGTTCGAACTCTGCAGCCGTTTTATTTGAAACTTCTCCACCTATTAGTTTTTCTTTTTACAAAATTTACTTCTCTAAACTCTAATATTATACTGCCTTCATGAAAGAAGGGTTCGAAAGAGCTACCCATCGGGCATTTTTAAAAACAGTATTTTAGGTCATTAGGGATATTAAGTAAGGGAAAGGTGAGGCAGACTCGGAAGCCTTTCTAAAGAAATTTTTGAGAACGAAATGTCAAAACCAAGAACTGAAGTATAAGCTCTCTTAGGAGACATTAAGGGGAGTTAGTTATACGTTCGCCTTGGGCTGCCTTTGGTGTTAATGACCTAAAAAAAGGATTTGGGACTCGCGCACTTTTTTTAAATTAAATTCCTATAAATTAATTTTACGCTATCCATGATGGCATTAAGAAAAAAAATAGGGATTCGTGGCATTAAAGAAGGGGAATCCTCGGCTTTCTACTACCCAAAACAGCCCCCAGATTACCCTTTCTGTTTCAATTTTTTTCTGCCACCAAATATATGGGCACTGTCCCTCCCCACCCAAAGCAAATTCATCCCCCCTCAGCATTCTACCACCACCCACTGGTAGGCCGTCACCCACTCTTGAGAAACACTGTTAAATCGTGTTGTTTACTACTTATGTCAATACATTATGAGCTAAATATTTATTAACAAGTAAGCAAATAGCTTTATAGGCATGAATGCTTAATCTTTGAGGCTTAGCTATTAGAATTGCAATGGGATACGTTGTTTACTTGATAGTTAAATAATGAATCTATTTAAGTGATTATTTTATATTATTTCTATTCAGCAGTTATACAAATGCATCTTTTATTAAAGTAAGCTTAATAAAATTACTATTAATGAAATAAGAACCAAATCAAATAAACTCGTAGAGCTTAATTGTCAAGAGCTATGGAATAACAACTTTGCATTTAACTAGAGACGATTTTATGAATTGTGTATGCAATCTAAAAAAAATAAGAAAAATAATAAAAAGCAACAATTGTTTTTTGTGTTTTTTCTTTCAATCAAAAAAAAAAAAAATATTGCTGTCTTGAATGATAGTTTTTGCTACCATGTTTTTATTTCTTTGCTTTGTTGAACTTTTCATGATCACGGTTCGTTGGTTAAAATAAAAAGAGCTCTTTTCCGGTAAGTTTACAAATAGTAAGTAACGCTAAAGTTATTAAAAAATCAAAGTTTTTTTCACTTGATTACAGATTTTTTTGAAGTATCATGTATAAATTGAAAAGAAAAACTCGGTAATATTTACATTTAGGAAAATATATTTATTATCTTCTTTAACTATTTGAGTTAACACATAAGAATTGTTCACAGGTATTGTGGTAAAAATTAAATTATTTTTTACATAGCTCTTGACTTCCAGAATGTTGAAAAAAAAAATCCTTGTCTAGAGATATTCAAATGTACTTAAAGTGCTACAACTGTGACTTATTAATTTGCCAATACAGAAAGTGGCAACTGTGTGAAACGAGCCATTGTATACCACGTACAGTGAGGTAGTGGCAGCTTGATGCTTAGCCATGTGTGAGCTACTGTACTTTTTGATTAAAAAAATATACTTTTAGACTGACGCAATACCATTGTCAGTAATCTGACCGTACCTAAAGTGCTACAACTGTGCTAAACCGTACTTAAACCAACGGCACAGTTGTAGCATAGCTCCAACTGGAACTTATTAATTTTCTATACAGAAAGTGTCAACTGTGTGAAACGAGTCGTTGTATACCACGTATAGTGTGGTTGTGGTGACTTGTTGCTCAACCATAGATGAACTGATCTATTTCTGGGATAAAAACTGATATTTTTTATACTGACGCAATACTATTGTCAGTAATCTCACCAGTAATCTATACTGCTGGCAAATCGGCATTCATGTCCCTTATTTCAAAAAATGGAATATTTTAAGTTTTAGAGGCATGGACATCTACGTACCCGAGTCAGACTATACTCCTAAAACGAACGGAACAGTTACTCCAATAGTTCAATTAAAACCAACAACTAATGAACAAATAAGAAGACAGGGACAAAATGCATAATCTTATAATTGATTTTTTTATGTCACGTTTGAGAAAAAGCCATTTCTCAAAAAGCGAGCCTAAATTATGACTGTGCTGACACATTGCTTATTTGTTAAGGATTCAAACAAGACATAAACATTTTACTCAGAATAAAATGTGCAACTATGAATCTTAAAGCAAGTCGAAAGTATAATGTGTTCGATTTATGAGAGAAATTACTGCGTTTGACGTCTTCTGTGCAGCTATTAATGATTTACACTCTAAAACAAACCATTTAATAATTATTCTATCGAAATCTCACATTACAGCTAATGGCTACTTTTGAAAGTATAATTTCGGTTTCACGCACAATGCATCAAACATTAAAGGAAAATTACCTACATTTGCATTAATGACACTTAGAAACATCGTAATGTTATGTGTTATGGGGTTGGTACAGTATGATTACCATTTTCCTTCGTAATATGTTCCATAAGAATGGCTCTCAAATTTTCTAACATCGCCATTTTTCAGTACTCAGATGAAACATCACTTTGCTTACTACTTCGGTTTTCATTAGTCGCAAATTCCAAACCGATCAAATTTTCTATTTTGGTTTCTACGAATATGAAGTTTTGCTTTTTACAGAAAATGAAGATTTTGGTTATGTAAAAAGGCAGATAATAGAGACATCACTCTGCTTGCTAATTCGTTTATAATTTATCGAAAATTTCTAAGTGATAAAATAATTATATTTCATTTTCTATTAATGTGTTTACAAACATTTATTTATATACATTATAATAGTCCCCATGATTAATTAATCTTTTAAATCCAAACAAGGAAAATCGATTAAAACAAGTTTTGCATTCGCGTTCTTGTTTCCTGATTAAGAAATTTCCTTCGCAAAGACCGAAGCAATAGTTTTCATTAAACTTGCAAAACGATTTTAATATTAATCCTTAATAAAGTAATTTATCATTTTCAACACATAGCAGCATTTATTAAGTTACTATGTTGGGTTTGTTTAAATAAAGTTTCAATGAGTTAACTATTTAGTTATATATATTTAGAATAGCTTTGAATAACGTATTTCGATACTAAGTTCATTCAGGTCCTGATACGTGGCGTAAATTTCATTTTGAAGGAATACTTCATTTATCGGTAGTTAAAGATTTCCTCAGTGTGTACTGGTAGCTGTAAAATAAGAATTTAACTAGAATTTTGTGAATACAAATTCGTTTACTATACAAATCAATGTCAACGTTTTTATTTAAGGTCTTACATTATCTAGTTGTCGATGCTTGTACATTATAGTTAACAAAATAAAATGCTAAGTGCATTATGTATCGATTACTCAGAAATTGAAGTCCCCTTTCTGAATTTTTCGCCAATACATCTAAAAAAAAAAAAAGCTTTAAAAGAAAAATAATAAATTGAAAATTATTTATTTAATGTACTTATTATTCCGATTTTTTAATTTGAAGCTAGGTATTTTAACTGTGTATGTAGACCGTGTACTTGCCTTTTCTGATATAAAATAGTCTTATGCAGAAAAACTTTTTTTTTTCATACTAGGCCAAACGAAAGTGATCATCACTTGCATGCAGGGGATAGTCTCGAGAAAGGTGACATGTTTAGCAAAAAAAAACTACAACAATTGCACTATAGTGCCATTGCAATGTAAGTGCAAATAGAACTACTTAAGGCATTTTACATGCTTAAAATAGACATTTTATAGGAAATTACTAAATTAATATTTTAATGCTAGTTTAATAAACAGTTAAAGAAACAACAGCAATGGAAAAATCTCTTTCATTTCTTACGACAAGAGGGATGGGACATGAGTTTAAAATCAAAATATACGCATAATTTTCAATAACCATATATATAAAATGACGATGCCAATGTATGACCTATGTCATAAGGTTGTATAATATTTGTACTATCTATCTAAGCTAACATTATACTTTCATAATAAGTAACCATCAAGTGAGCAACATTTCGTATACATCAGCATTACACCACGTAACAGGGGATATCGAAGCAAAAACATTATGGTCAATGTACTCCGATGACGATACAACAACTCATGATGTAGCAACTTGTAACAACTTACCTTAATGAAATACTATATTATAGTGTACAAGCATGTTGAAAATGGTCAGTTATGCGCACCTGTACATACCACGTATTCAGGCCTACCACGTGTGTACTATATACGTGTACACATGCTTGTGTACCATGAGCGGCATTCTTTACCGTTAAGAATTCACAGAAAATCTATCATGAGAATTAGTGTATGAAAATACTAATATAATTTTTTTTTATTTACTAACAAATGTATTGTACACTGCAAAAAATAAACGGTGTTTCGTAGCATAATGCAGTTAATTTCATTGTAATTTTACTCTAATGAACTGTAAAATTGCTAATTTTACTGCAGTAAACTGTAAAATTGCTAGTTTACAGTTGTAAACGGTAAAATTGCTAGTTTAGAGTAACAAACTGTAAAATCGCTAGTTTTAGTTTATTACTGTGCATTTTACAGTTAAAACTAAAACACCCTCTGCCAGTATTATATTGCTAATTTTGCAGTAATAAATTGTAAAATTGCTAGTTTTACAGTAATACACTGCAAAATTGCTAGTTTTACTGTGATAAATAAAATTTGCTAGTTGTACAGCAGTAAACTGTAACATAGGGTGTTATACAATTGATTACTAAGCTTTTAGTTTTAAATTGGAACCTCTGCTGCCAGAACTATACTGCAAAAACAAATTTTTTTCCAGTGTGTAGCTTTTTTGATTGTACCCACATGTGTTTCTTTATATTAAGTAGCCCATAAATATTGCCCCCCAATGATTTAATTTTAGCACTAGCGTTTGCGCCGACTAAGTTTGTGTGTACTTAACATAAGAAACCAAATGTAACTAATTATTATTATTTGGCTTTTTTGAAAACGGGATACCTTTAAACAGTTAACTATGTATAAACATAAGTTGATAACTTTTGAGATTTAATTTAGGACATACATTGCATTCATGAATATATTCGGTGTTTAATAATTTCTTAACGAATGTTATCTATACGCAACTAAATATTTTCGCTGCTTTAGAATGATTCTGTATTTGCATTACAGAACCATATTCAATATTAAAATTATGCCAGAAAGTGGTGCATAAAGAAATTATTAATATTTACGCTCCAACATTTTTAATTTGCAAACATGTTAAGAATGTAGGTAGAAAGTAATACTGATTAGTAAGGAACGATCTCCAACAATTATATGCTCCAACTGCTAACCATGAATTTTGTATTAATTTGTCATTTCCAAGGAGAAGGTTTTCCAGCGCTTTTCCACTTGGAGTGTCTTCAAAGAATATAATTAAACATTTAAGAAACTATATGCATAGTAAATGTTATTACTTCTAAATCAAAAGATCGAGTATGGTTTTTAAATCGTATTAACAAAATTTTGTAGAAGGGAGGGATGTTTTATTTTAAATATAATTAATTTTTATGCTTCAAATTTATGAACAAAAGAAAACAAATAAACACGCGATGTCATTAATTCCATTAATATTTTAAAAATATGTCAACTTGCAATTCTAGAAATTACAAAATATCTCATACGGAATTCTTTAATTATCTTTTGCTTAGTAAGACGTGCATTCCATTTAAGATATTGATAGTTTTATGTTTTTCCCACACAGACCATGTACTTTTTACAGGAAAGTATAACATATTGAAAATTTGACTCTAAATAAAAATATAATCAGCAGTTATTATTTGCTTTTTAAAGCCTCAGATTTACAACAAAATAACATTTTTCAAATTGTATGCCTTGCATTTTCTTTGAAAGTGTAATCGCAAATTAAAGAAAATTAAGAAAACATATTCAAAGCACCCCATAGAATATTTTCAAAAAATAAATATATAATGCATTTTAGATTAAATTAAGACGCCATTCAAAGCAAAAATAATGAAATCACGGCAATGAGGGAGATACTACTTGTAAGTCATTTCAATTCAATCATTGCATTTGTTGTGTGCAAGTATTTTTGATTTTAATGCAATTTTGTGGCTAATACGTAGTAATCTCCTCTACTCCAAAAACAGTAGTTCGTCTTAATTCTTGAAAAAAAGTATTTCCTAAGATATAAAACCCTTATTTTCTCGCTTAGATGAGTAACTTTTGTTATTTTTATTGTTTTTCCTAGTGTTTTTTTTTTTTTTTTTTTTGCATTTCTGAAGCAAAAAGAAAAAAAAAATAGTCTAATGAAAAGCTGAATATATATATTTTTAATGCACAATAATAAATAATTCAACTTACAGTTTAGCCACTGATGGGTTGCAAAGGCAAAAATACAATTTACAGTTGAAATTCAAAGCATCTTTTAGCCTCTAAATTAATCTAAGTGCATAAAATCATCAATTTGTACACCAAATTTTTGCTATTTCCTTCTTTTGGATATACTTCCATACCAACTGTTGGTAGACTGTAAACCCGAGAAGAGATTTACCTGTGTCTAATCATATTTCAAAACCTGCTGTTATGGTCATTTCACTTACTAGAAGCTCAGGAAAAAAATAACTGGAAGGTCTTCAGTATGAGACCGAATGCTTTAAAAGAGAAAATGAAAAATGTACTTTTTGCCCTAGGAAAAGAACGTCGGATATACACCAAAATTAAATTTACTTGGCCAATAAGTTTTTGTATTGCTCATTTACAGAAAATAAAACATGTTTTATTATTCTAAAGATAAAAAATCAATATTATTCACTGAAATAATACAAAAAAAAAAAAGAAAAGAAAAGAAAAAAATGATCCCTATTAATTTTAAGCTAATCAGACTGGATAGATATCAAATGAAAAGTAACTAGGCTAAATGTCACTAAAATATATCTCAATATAGTTTTACATGGCCAACAGCCTGTATTTCAACAGTTTAAATTAAATTTTAAGCAAAAAATGCGTCGAGTTTTCTGAAATATAATTATTTTGTCATTTATCCCATTAAAGTTGATAACACTCATTCATACGTGTCAACATGCTCTAATTTCTTCTGTAACTGTTAAATACCACTCAGACTTAGTGCAAATATTTTAAATGTCTATGTGTGTGTGTGTCTTTAATATCTTTCAAGCCATGTTAAACAGTCCATGTTCGAAAACATGTACACAATGCTCAAATAAGAAGGAATTGTTGTCTAAATTCTTCATTATTATGAGTTTCATCAGTTCAGATTTTTTTAATCTCCACCGAACTCCCTGACACCAATCGTTGTCATATATACTATATAGTGTTAGTGACCTTAATGCTCAATGATATAATATTTGGTAGATCTATGTAAATGTATTTATTTTATTTATTGTCTGTTGTCCGGAAAAAAAAACAATACGGGTTTTTTTTTTTTCTAATTTAGAAGGAAAATTTGGAAGAACGGAGATTCTTCTCCAGCACCTACATTTTTTACGTTGCTACTACTATTATTCATATGCATTCCTTGAATAACATTATGTCGTTAAATAAATAACAATCCACTTATCTTGGTCTACTAACTGGCCATCGGTACATAGCAAATGTAATAGTTCTCATTATGTTGTAGTTCTATCATACGTAGAGTTGCATTTTCTTTACTGAAAGTGTTAAATTCTTCCAAAAACGTAAAACGTCCAGACCTGAGAGATACAAATTTTCCTAAGTTTTTTCTTTGTGGTAAAATAATTTCAAGTCAATGTTCTTGACTTCAGCAGTTTTATTTGTTGAATAGTTTTTCCTTAAGCTTCAGAAAAATCAACTATTTTTATTTTTACCCAATACTCAAACTTATCAAAGGTCATTTTTATGATTGTCTACTGTACTTTGCATGAGAGACTGTCTAGGAGTTAAGTGGGTATCCAACTTATTGGTTGTTTGCCATGACAAAAGATGAACAAATGCCACTAAGCTTCTATTTCAAAATCTTGCTCATGCATTTTTTTTAATAAATTTTATTGGGAAGGAATTAACTTATTTATTTTTTTATTAGACTGACCATTCAGAACACTATAATTTTCAGAAGAGCAAAATATACCTCCAAATGATCACTTAAATACTTTTGAAAAATATCGGAAGCTGCAGCCACGCCTTAATGATTAGCAAAATAATTCAACAGCCACCTCTTTTTAATTTATTACGTCAAGAAAACAGTTCCTGGCTTCTTAAATTCTGTTAGTCTTGGTTCTTTCAAAAGAATTAACATCACTTTTCTTTTGTCATATTTTTTATGATAAAATAAGCAATTTATTCAAGCATGGAAGCTAATTATATTCGAATAACTAGACTGTAATTCTAATCAGTATTTTTCTTCTAAAACTCTCAACTAAGATATTCTGCTTCAATATAAAAGTTTTCTGCAACATATTTGAATTTTATATTAGCCAGAAATCATTCAGGTCATCTTTTACGGTGAACAAGGTTGCTAAATACTTATAAAAATTCAAAATGAAAATTTTCATTATTCTTAACAATGTACCTTGAAGCGGTTTTATTCAATATTAAGCAGTTTTATAATTCAATTCAACGAAAGTGGGCACAATTTAAAACTTTAAGCGTTAATAAATAAACGTAAGTTAATAAAATATGTTAATTTACATTCACTGGATAAAGTTAATATTAATCATGTATTTTCAATCAAGGTTAAGATTTATGTAGATAGAAATGTTTAGTTATTTCTGCATGTATTTACATTTTGTGAAATTGCGAATTTCTCAATCTTCCAAATACAAAGGATAGAAATATGTAGTTTAAAAAATAATATTATCTTTTGATGTTACATTTTTTTTCATCATGTACACTTTTCTACGATTCTTTCATTCTTCGGTGAGAACAGTTTAAAAACTGCTAACTATGAAGGTTGCCAATAAAAACTTCTCTACCCTTATTTTTGTTTATAATTTGCCTAGCGTGCATTAATGAACATGTCATGTGTATATTACCATTAAGTGTGTTAAATATTAGTATATTTTTAATTACTCTTTTAAGCTGCAAAATCTTTAGGAACTAAACTTACACTTTGACAACCTCTGAATAGCATGTAAGTCCAAAAAGATGTTGTGATATAAACTTAGCGTATTTCTTGGTTCATTCACCATGCTTTATCTTCAGAATTGTTTCTTTTTTAAACACAAAAGATTTACAAAGTTGTCCTTCACACGCAATTTTTTTTGGAGATAAGTGCAAGTAATAAATGCTTATCGTTTTAATCTACAGGTTGTAACATTATGGTGAACATTAAATTTTTTCAGACGATATTTTCTTCTGTGCATAATTTTTTTGGCAGAAAAGTAAAAAAAAAAAAATCATTTAGCTATCATATTTTTTCAATGACTTCCCTGTTAAAAAGGATTTGGAATAAAAAGATTTTGTCAAAATTGCAAAATTGCTCCAAAAGTTGTTCCATTGGGAATATGACATAAAATGTTCTGTGAACCCTCTAAAAGCAAAAATAAGATGGCTTGTATGATCTGTATTTCTTACATCGTACATTGTTAAAAAATAAAAGACAAGTAGAGCCTATACACTAAAAATAATTTTGTTTTAATGTTACATAACGTATGAAACATAACTTAAGACACTGAATGTTTTATACGATCATACATGTTGTCCATTTAAAAGCTAACGCATATTTTAAATTGTTCTGCATACAATATGCAAATTGGAGATAGCCGTAAATGTTTTAGAACTTTATTCGGATTGCATAAATGTAAATAACGGTATAGTGCATACGTCTTACATTTTATATCTAAGTACTTCCTAGTTAAAATATCCCGGTACTGGAGATTGCTTGTTCAAATATATAAAACCAATGCCTTAAGTTTTTAATGCGTGCATATTAGCTTAAACATCCAATTCTATAATAGTAGTTGATTATATTAAATATACAGGGTGTCCACTCCAATCGTGGACCAATAGCTAATTTCTAAACTGTTAGAGATAAGCATATAGTTTATTTAGGAAAAAATCTCCAAATTACGAAAGGAATTTTGGGTCCATTCAATGTTTTTCAAAAATTCAAATTTTGAAAGAGTTACGAAATTTAAATTTTTATACAGCCCCCCAGTCCTATCAATCATATTTAGTAAAACATTCTTGACACTGTAACGTTTAAAACTAAAAAAAAATCACTGCTCTACGACAAAAATTGACCGAGTTATGACGTTTTGAAAAATCAAGATTTTGAAAGATTTCGCATACGGTCCCTTAAGCGATCTCTCGATGACGTCATGAAATAATGCAAAATCTTGATTTTTCAAAACGTCATAACTCTGTCAATTTTTGTCGTAGAACAGTGATTTTTTTTTAGTTTTAAACGTTACAGTGTCAAGAATGTTTTACTAAATATGATTGATAAGACTGGGGGGCTGTATAAAAATTTAAATTTCGTAACTCTTTCAAAATTTGATTTTTTGAAAAACATTGAATAGACCCAAAATTCCTTTCATAATTTGGAGATTTTTTCCTAAATAAACTATATGCTTATCTCTAACGGTTTAGGAATTAGCTATTGGTCCACGATTGGAGTGGACACCCTGTATAATATCCCTTAAAAGTCTACGTTTCATGTTGCAAATTTAGCAACCTAAAATTAACTTATTCACTAAATTGAGTTTAATTTATTTATACGTTTTACCTAACGTAATTAGGCGCTCATTGAATTAAGTGATATTCTTGAAACTTTATGCATAGCATTTAAATTAAATATTATCTTCATGCATGTATGAAAATGAAGACTGACTTCATTAATTAAGCATCCGTTATATGAGAGCGAGTTGAAGCTATATGAAATAAGTGATATTACCAGTACGTATATGTCACACCGTATGAATTACAATTTTAGTACATCGGCACTATAGCATGAATGCTCTGTGAATTATTTAACTTTAGCAAATTATACGATAATAAGATTATTAATAATTTGACTCTTGGTAAAAATATCTTTTAAGGAGAGTATGAAGAGAATACTTTCATTGCAAGCAATTATTCCTCTTAATCAGTCGTTGCACATTTTATAACGTTTCAAATTTGTGCAGAATATTGTAAACATAATTTGAAATTAATATAATCGAAGGGTACTTAAAAAGGAATATGGCCAACTTTATTTGTGACTCAGTTTAAAATATGGTCAAGGCTACTTATTAAAATCACTATTGTTTACATGCATTATTTCAGCATTTCTTTGTTTATTTATTTTGAGCAAAGACAAATTGGTAATTGTTTTCTTTTTGGACCTCAGGCGTCGTAAGTCTCTTTTTCAGACTGGACTCGAAGCATATGACTGTGTATGCCGGTGATTTCCCATCCGGGACATCTAACGGCCCCAGCTAATTTACACCATTCATAACATGGATGCCACCATCTCCTGCATGGTAGTGTTGGAACACACACACGTATAGCAATTTGTCAACATAATTTGAATTCAAGATGTCAAAATTTAAATTATTATGTTCTTTATCATTATTTATTTCTTTAACGAAAATGACATCTAAATATTTTACGATAGAATACAATAACTGCAGCAGTCTTCTTGCAATGTCCCTGTAAAAAATCACTCACTGAAATGGTATCCAGAAGTTTAAAAAGAAGGTACTCCAACTCTTTTTTTTTTAATTCAATTTAGAGCGTTCAATGAAGATTCAATTAATTTTTAAAGACATTTCTTAGTTTTCATGGAATACAAAATGCTAATGATATTTTAAAGCATAATGCATATGTTTAGTTTTCTACGAAATAAAGTCAAACACTTCTTAAAGTATTCCATCACTCCGAGATTTATATGCTTGCGTTTTTTTTTTTTTTTTGATAGCTGCCAGCAATTCAAAATGTTTTATAATTTTTGTGATTCTGTTATTTGACAAAAGGGAGATTCACTTATATTCCAGTGAAATATTTGCCAATTGCTGTATAATAATATTAAATTAAAATGATGCTTAAGGCTAAAATAGGAATGTTTAATGAAATTTCAAGAGTTTTATAATTAGACTAACTTTAGGAAATATTCTTTGTGATGGAATTAGCATAGTTTTGATGTTAATGATAATCAAAAGTTAATCTATCATTGCAGAGCGTCAACAGCACTTGTGAATCTTGCCACAGTTATAAACGGAAGGCTTATTAATTAAAGCAATTTTAATTTTAGAACTACTTTGTGTGGATTTTTTTAATTGTTTCTTCTAGAAATGTGAACTTCTTTCAACTTCAAAATAAGGAAATGATTATAATTTGTAATCAATGCAGAAAGCTGCCAATTCTACCTTGAACAAAATTACAGCTTGCTAACAATTTTTACTTAGCAGAAATATTTTGCTCAAAAGAAATATATTGTGGAAAAAATGTTTTGGATCCCAGTCAACCAAAACTATGTCTTCCACCATAGTCAGGGAAAAAAAATAATTAATCGGAGCAGAAACCTCGAAATTTCATATATGTTTGCATCTACAGCGGCAAGTACAACATAGTGAATCATTTTCAAAAGACAATGAGTATTGTAAAACATTTATAGAGTATTTATGACGTTGCGTCAAATTATTTTTTTTGTTTTTGGATGCATTTTTTTCTTTACTGCACTAAATTTAGTGCAACTTGTAAAAACATGTTTATCAATGTAACTGTTCTCGAATAACCCCCCAATATTTGTCTGTCTTGAAACTGCCAACCAAGTGAAGACATTCGCTACATTAAGAACTTAGTCTAAGAGCAATTATATTCATTTAATCACAACGCTCCCTAAAGCCCCTAACTAAAAACAGGGTCAATCCATGCGAAATCATACAGGAAAACTAAACATTGTTGCTCACTATTTTTGATTTTTAAAACTTTTTGCCTGTTAATTAACTGTTGTATTGGAAGCATGAAACAATGGTTTAAAAAATTTTAAACCTTCAGAATTTTTTTTGGCAAGCACTTTTCAGTAGCTGCGGAAGCGACTTTTCGTGAAAAGAGTACTTTGTGAAGATGCTTATAACTTTTTTATTTATAAATATATCAAAATGATTTAAAAACCACTTGATTGAGCAAAAAATGGTCTAAATTTCTATAATAGTTATTTTTCTGATAATTAGTAACAAATTTGTGTAAAATTGGCTTAAAAATAAGATTTTTTGTGTGGAATTTTACATTTTTGGCATAAAAATATTAGTAGAAGGAATTAAGACTCACCCTTACTTATTTTTCCCTTGAATAGATATCTCATAGGACTATTCCCAGAAGTAGTGTGAAACATTTGAAGACAGTCTTTTTTTTATATAATTTGTCAAACTTGGCATTTTGGAGAAAAAATGCTAACTTTGAGATTTAATATCTGAAAAGGGACTGAATGAAAATCTACAAAAATTTAACTGGATAACCTTCTTACAGTAGTAAATATGTAGCAAAATTGTTATGAGTGATATCGTTCTAGTTTTAGAGATATGGAGCCGCGAAGTTGACTGAAAAATTTCATTTATTTTGACGCCAAAAAATCATCACATAATGCAAAATTAATTATTCTCGTAATATTAGATGAGTTTTTTTGTGGTATAAACTAACCCTTTTACCAAAACATATAATATTTTAATTTATTTTCCATTTACAGAAAGAAATAATTTAGATATTATGCTTTTATAAATGCATTTTTTTCTACGTGTTAGTCATAAAAACATGATTTTCCTTAAACGGTCTTTATGCATCTAGTGAGCAAAGAACAATTCTAGTTTTAATCTAATCTACAACTCTTCATTCATTTTTAAAAGTTTAAACCGTTAAAACCCCCCTACAGCACCAAAAAGTCGCTAAAAATCCGAATTTAAGCTCTAGATCCTGCCATTTTCCGTGAGACTGCGCCTGTGTAACAGCAGAAAATGGCGGACGTATTTTCGCGAAAAATTGTAGGATCTAGATCAGTGTTTCCCAACCTTTTTAAGCTCATCACCCCCTTCAAGATGTCGACTGACACCTATCGCCCCCTCTTTTCCTTCCTCGATAAAACCATTATTTGGAGCAAGTGAACATCTTTATTTTTTAAAATATAAGTACCTAAAGGAGCGGTGAATTCTTAAGGGGCGATGGGTATTTAGAAGAGAAAATAGCAGTAAAAAAAAGGTAACGAAAACCGAAATTGTAAATATGTACAAAACCGCTTGTTCAGTGTTCAGACAATTAATTACACGTTAAGAAAAAAACAAATTGAAGTTCAAGCTCTTCCTCTTTGCACCTCGGATTAACCGTAGTGAATATTTTATCATTCACTGTCAATTTTATGAATTTTCAGATTTTCAATTTATTTTCCTTCCAATTTTTTGTTCAATGATTTTAATTACCCAGATTCCAGCGAACAAAAGAAAATAATTTCTTGAAAAATGTACTTCTGTTTTTTGATAAGTACGTCAATGATCTTAGTTTAAATGTTTCCCTTCAAATGATTATATCAGTTCGCTTCGTGAGAGAAAAAAAATAAAGGTATTTTATTTATTCATTAATATTTTTAGTTTAAAAGTGATTAGTCATAGTATCTTTATTGCGTACATTTTACTTCAAATTAAAGTTAGCTACTTATATTTTTAATATTATAGATGTTCACTTGCTCCAAATTATGGTTTTTTCGTGGAAGAAAAAAGAAGGAGTGGGGGCGATAGGTGTCAGTCAGCATCTTGAAAGGGGTGATGAGCTTGAAGAGGTTGGGAAACACTGCTCTAGATCCTACCCTTTTCCGCAAAAATACGTCCGCCATTTTCTGCTGTTATACAGACGCAGTCTCACGGAAAATGGCAGGATCTAGAGCTTAATTTCGGATTTTTAGCGACTTTTTGGTGCTTTAGGGGGGTTTTAACGTTTTAAACTTTTAACAATGAATGAAGAGTTGTAGGTTAGATTAAAACTATAATTGTTCTTTGCTCACTAGATGCATAAAGACCGCTTTAGGAAAATCATGTTTTTATGACTAACGCGTAGAAAAAAATGCATTTATAAAAGCATAATATCTAAATTATTTATTTCTGTAAATGGAAAATAAATTAAAATATTATATGTTTTGGTAAAAGGGTTAGTTTATACCACAAAAAAACTCATCTAATATTACGAGAATAATTAATTTTGCATTATGTGATGATTTTTTGGCGTCAAAATAAATGAAATTTTCAGTCAACTTCGTGGCTCCATATCTCTAAAACTAGAACGATATCACTCATAACAATTTTGCTACATATTTACTACTATAAGAAGGTTATCCAGTTAAATTTTTGTAGATTTTCATTTAGTCCCTTTTCAGATATTAAATCTCAAACTTGGCATTTTTTCTCCAAAATGCCAAGTTTGACAAATTATATATAAAAAAAGATTGTCTTCAAATGTTTCACACTACTTCTGGGAATAGTCCTATGAGATATCTATTCAAGGGAGAAATAAGTAAGGATGAGTCTTAATTCCTTCTACTAATATTTTTATGCCAAAAATGTAAAATATCACACAAAAAATCTCATTTTTAAGCCAATTTTACGCAAATTTGTTACTAATTATCAGAAAAATAACTGATATAGAAATTTAGATCATTTTTTGCTCAATGAAGTGGTTTTTAAATCATTTTGATATATTTATAAATAAAAAAGTTATAAGCATCTTCACAAAGTACTCTTTTCACGAAAAGTCGCTTCCGCAGCTACTGAAAAGTGCTTGCCAAAAAAAATTCTGAAGGTTTAAAATTTTTTAAACCATTGTTTCATGCTCCCAATATAGCAGTTAATTAACAGGCAAAAAGTTTTAAAAATCAAAAATAGTGAGCAACATGGTCTGTATGATCTCAAATGGATTGACCCAACATTGTTAGCAAAAAAAAAAAAAAAAACAGTTATTGTTCAATTGAAATACGCACAAGTACTTCTATTGTGTGTTAACATAATGTATGTTTTTTACAAAACACTCAAAGATAACATTTTTGAAAGAAAATAAAAAAAAAAATACTAAATTGTTTATATATATATATATATATATATATATATATATATATATATATATATATATATATATATATATATATATATATATATATATATATATATTATATATATATATATATATATATATATATATATATATATATATATATATATATATATATATATATATATATATATATATATATATATATATATATATATATATATATATATATATACTAGTTGACCCGGCAAACGTTGTTTTGCCATATAAATAATTTCCTAGTAATTTCTAGTGTTGAAAAAAAAGCTTACTTATTGTAAGTATGTATGTAGGTATGGTAGAATGTGTATATTGTATGTATGTAAGAATGTGGTATATGCGTGAAATAAGCATGGAGCTCTGTGAACGATGCGGGAATATAAAAATAACAAAAGGCAAACATTATTTTTAAGTTATTATAATTTATTCCTTAAAATTATATATCGTTAATTAAACAATTACGACAGTAACACTATTAAACAATATCAATCTCTTAATGCTATAGCGTGAACAATATTTTTTGTTAGTCCATCTTTAGCTAACACAAACAAACTGGATGGTTTACCCACTCGAGAGCATGCCACGTATAATTGTCCGTGTGAAAAACATGGTGTTCTCAAATCTAAGCCACAAACAGACATCGTTTGACCTTGGGATTTGTTGATAGTCATTGCAAATGCCAATCTAATCGGAAACTGAATACGTTTGAATTGAATTGGCACATCTGTAGGTATAATAGGAATCCGTGGTATGAGTATATTTTCACCTCTGAACTTGCCAGTTAAAACCCTGGCTTCGATCACGTTTTTCATTAATTTTTCAATGACTAATCGCGTACCGTTGCACAGTTCAAATTACGAAGCAAGATAATTGGAGATCCCACCTTTATTTTTTAAAAATTTGTGTCACTTTAATGGTCGTTCATACCCCCCCCCCCTCTAGCATGAAAAAAAACTTTATACAGCAGATTTTGCCTAATAACTCAACACTCATGGTGTTTGATACATTTTATTTGTTTGTAATGATGTTTTTTGGTCACAACCAATATGAAAATCACAAAAATAGTTACTTTAATTTTTAACATATATTTATCTTCTTCAGAATTTTTGACTTTTAATTTTAACTTGAATTTGACGTAAATGCAAGATATAAAATACAGAATTTTATAAAGGTACAAAAATTAACATAATATAACTGATAGTGTATATAATTTTTGAAAAAATAATATAAGTGCCGCAAATCAAAAACCATTTATTGCCACAATCGATTCAAAGCCCCCAAAAATGGCACGAACGTCCATAAGAAAATTCTACAGCATCGAAGGACCCCATTGCAAATTTTAACAAAGATCCGACCAAAACTATCATTTTGTACTGTAAAAAAATATGGGGTAGATCCCCATGAGGGGATGTACCTGCATAAGGACATTACAATCATTAAAATCATTCAAAAAAAAAAGAAAAAAAAAAAAAAAAACCATGCAGCTGTTCGAAAAAACCCTTGCGGACCTGGATTCGATCTCATTCCATCAGGAACTTCAACCTGACGCGCCTAACCAATTGACCATCGGGTCGCTCATTGAAGTAAGGATTTACGATAACACATATTGTTTTAGTTCAGTAGATCAGATGTTATGTGCGAACAAAAAAAATTTAGGAGTGAACTACCCCTAACATTTAGGGGGATGAAAAATAGATGTTGGCCGATTCTCATAGATACTGGATAAGCACAAAAAATTTCATCAAAATCGGTCAAGCCGTTTCGGAGGAGTATGGCAAAGAAAACTGTGACACGAGAATTTTTTATATTAGATATATATATATATATATATACAGGGTGTTCCAAGTTAACCTTCATGACCTCTATTTCCTCAACCGTTTCTCCTAGATGCATACTTCCATTTGCAAAATTTGCCCGAAATGAGGAGAAGAGTTAAGATATGGAAAGTTTGAAGCGAAAAAAAATAATTGGTTAAGAAATAAAAATTTAACATTTTATAGGGGCTCCGGGCCCCCAAACTTATGTTTAGGGAAAGAATCTCCATTGAAAAATAATACTAACACGAAAACATGACATTCGTGCAATTAAAATCCATGGAGAAATGAAACATGAAACTTAATGATTTATACCACTTTACACTTGCGTTATTTTAAGTGATTTTGGGGGCCATATACACGCGAAATTCGCACCATTCAGAGTTCTTTAATAACAAATTATTCTTTTTTTTCCTAAAATATGTTTAACTGCAAAAGTTATTTAACATGGGATTAAAAAAAATCTTGAAAAACGAAAAAAACAAAAAATTAAAATGTCTTGCTGGATTCGCGAATACGTAAACTTACCGACTGTATAGTGATTGCTTGAAATAACGTAGACCCTTCACTGCAGAATAAAATAGACTTAACTAGATGTATTTCGTTAAGGCTTGAAGTTGCGATGTACACTACGGAACAGTATGTAGAAATGGTGTTGCTTTACGGACAATGTAATCGCAATGTATATTATTTCTTAGATTCTACGTATTTCGTGTGTTTAATATCTTTGTATAAAATTGTATAATAATTTACCTTGTCCTGTTATGTTTTATAGTCTTGTAGCATCTGTATTTATTTTTGAATACAATGAGAAGCGAATGTTTTCTGACATGGACGAAACAAATTTCATTATCGTACCTAATCTAAAAGCTCGTTATTCCTGGCAGGGCGAAAATTTTCTTTTGTCAATTTGTTTACGGGCCCTGCGCATTTAAAACTCGAATATCTCCGCGAATTTTGATCCAACACATGTCATTTTTTGTGTTAGTATTATTTTTTAATAGAAATTCTTTCCCTAAATACAAGTTTGGGAACCCGCAGTCCCTATAAAAAGTTAGATTTCGTATTTTTTGACTAAATTATTTTTTCGCTTCGAACTTCCAATGTTTTAACTCTCTACCCCATTTCGAGCAAATTTGCAACTGGAAATATGCCTCTAGGACGAACGGTTGAGGAAATAGAGGTCATGAAGGTTGACTTGGAACACCCTGTATATTTATGGACACCTTCTGAAAACAAAATAAGCTAAACTAAAAAATGTCACAACGCTTATTTAAAAACAAATCTATCTATACATCCTAAATTCTTTTTCTTTTCAACAACTTTAATAATGTAAAATTAACTCTTCATCAGTTGTATTAAGCTGCGAATTATTTCATGTAGTCGATTTTTTATAACTGTAAATTTCTTTAAAACTAAATGTATCCCTTCAAAGTAAAACTAAGGTGTTCCCATGGTGTAAAAAATATATGGAACACTTTACCTTTTTTAAAAAAAATAAGTTCCTACTTGTTTACTAACTAAAACTTTGCCAAACCTTGTTCAGCTATTTTCACCCCTTTTCCTGTCTCATAAATAAAAAGCACTAAATTCAAAAACGCCCTGCACAAAATAAAAGTTATCCACGTAGGTACATTTGTACAAGTCTAAAGAAAGTCAAATGTCTGTCAAGCGTTTGTTTTAAAATGATGGTAAGAGATTTAGTTGTTTCTAGAATAAGCTACGAGAACTTTCATCCCAAAGTTAAAATACCTTTCTGAGGCACTATAACACAGACAAACTCAATGACGTAAGCAAGAAAATTATTTTATGCAATACTCCTAAAACGGAACTAAATAACTTTTACTGAATCAGCGCTAAAACTAGTCTAAAACTATCAATATTTCTTTTTATTTATGCTTCGACAAAAAAAAAATAATAATAAAAAAAATAAAAAAACACTGCTCATGTTGCATGAAATGGTAAATAATGTTATATTGCAGAGCATAGTAAATCTCCATATAAATATAACACAAGCACCTAATCCTTGTGTCCTGGGTAAACTCCTAAACTACTGGACTGATTTCGCTAAAAGTTTTATACTAGGTGTTTATTAGCACAGGGAATGCTTATAAACAATTTCAGAAAATTTATAAGGATTTCAGACAATGGAAAACAATTCAAATAAGAATTTTGAACCGTTGCTGGTTTTGCTCAAATGTGGTAAAATCAATTTTAAATTGAACATTTCAAATCGTTAGAACCTGATATCCGTTTTTTTTTTTTTTTTTTTTTTTACGAAGTGAATATAGATGGAAAAATTCAGTGCTGTTGCCATTTTTGGGTGGATAAATAAAATTCTTTAGAAGTGTTTAGGCTCCTCCCATTATGCTTTAAAAATGTCTCATTTTGATTATTTATTGTCTTAAAACTTGTTTTTGCGGCGAACACTAAAAATTTAATTTTTAACATATAATTTACCTTTTCTTTACTATTGTATTTAATTCTACTGGGACCTAAAATTTACTTTTTTAACGTTATTAAGGAATAATATAAGTTTAAACTGATGTAGATTTTGAGGAACTGGTGCTCTTACTCTAATGGAGAGTTTGAGGAAAGTCCTTAGTCAAAAGGGAATTTTTTGGTGATATGCTTTTTTTTTCAAACCTAATAATCTTCAGCCACCCTTCGTCCTTTTTATGATATACTGTTGATGCTATTTCGAATTATTTCTCTATTCTAAATATGGTTTTTAAAATTGTTTTTCCAATTCAGGTAGACTAGCTGATTTTTTTTTACTGTAGGTAATTTATTGAAAATACAGGCACATAGTAAATTATTATTTGCGTTGATTTAACCCCCTGACGGTTTTGGACGTCTTATCACGTCCATTTAACATGTATTTCTGGAACTGCCGAACAGCCAGGGGGTTAAAAGAAAATGATGTACCTCTGTTGTCATACTTTTTAAATAAAAATATAAGAATCGCGAAATAAACCACAAATCATAATATCGCTACATTTTTGGCGAAAGTTTTAAAGAACAGTAACTGCCTCCTATCACAATAATATTTTTTAAAAGATAGAACTAAAAAATAAAGGAATTAATTTTAATTAATTCTACAGCAAGACAATCCTCAGACGTTGCAAAACAAACACAACGGACCTAGATCATAAGGGAATATTTAAAACAAATTAAGCACCGTATTTTTTTTAAAGAGTGAAAACATCATTTACTCGTCAACTTAATCAAAATTGATTTGATTCTTTACGAAGATTGTCAAACACCCACTTTTGGTAATTGCTTTTATTGTTACAAGTCTTTGCTGTTATTGTTTTAATGGTAATTTGATGAAAGTCGAAACAAGTAAACGGAAAAAGGAAATTGGAGTATAGTTAAAATACACATTAAAATTCTTTCTGATAAGTATTTGAATCAGAAAAGCAATGCATCAAAGTTCACTTTTAACCATGTAAGAAAGAATAGTTATTATGTTTCATTAATCTCTTTAAATGAATGTAAACTATGCGTGTATGTTGAGAAGAGATAAAAGGAAGCATAAAATGTTTTCTTGGTTCTTAATAAACATTAGACGCAATGTAAAATTTAATATCTCATTTTTTTCCCGTTGTAGCTTTCGAAATTAAAATTTGAAGGGAAATTTTATGCTAAGTGTGTTATGTTTTTACTTCATAGAAATTGTTATACTCATTGTTATATTCATTTTATCTAGTATACAAGAAGTGTATGTCAGTAATAATAGTTATTTGATTCAAAATAGTAATTGATCTAACTATACTATCAGAATATAAATGTCAAAATGATATTAAATTCGTTATGAAATTTGAGCAAAATTTTAAGCATTTAAATGCATTAAAGTCTCTTTATTTTCTTTTCAAACAATTATATATGTGAGTTTCATTTCCGCTCTTAATTTTAGTTGTATAATGTTTATGCACCAACTGATTTTCTGTTAATGTTTGGATTAATGTGAGATTATGGGAACTTAATTTAACATCGAAATTTCTTTTAACGTACATTAAACAAGCTTTAATTCTGTTTAAATTAATTCAAAAGAAACCAGCCAGAATTAAAAATCATGTATGTTACTTAATGTTCTTCTTTTATTTTGGAAACAAGTAAAATACATTTGTACGAACAGGTAAAAACTCGAAGGGCATGATCATGCTATCTGTAAGATAATTACATAAAGACACATATTCGTAAATTCTCAAACACTTGATGCAAAATAAACGACTAAAAGTATATGCAGTCTGTGACTAAAAGTATATGTAGGCAGTAAATTGTGCGCTCTCAGATGAAGCTCAAGAGAGACACAGTAAGCCAAAGACTAATTGACACTTTTAAGCAGAACTGAATAATATAATGCAATGAAACACTCTTTCGACATTCCAAGTAAGAACGTTTTCCTGCTTAATAAGTTATTTTCTTTGTTCCCAGACTTATTTTTATTCCCATTACAGTAAATAGAAGCATAGTTGTCTAGCTAAAAAGTAATTATCCTTTGTGGAAAAAAATAGCGTATTATATCCTACTTTTTCCGGGTGAACTCACTGTTAAAAAAACTTTAAAGGTACTGTTTTAATGCTATGTTTAAAAAAAAAATAGAAAGCAATATGCAGACAAAGCTTAACGATTTGAACCTATTTAGATTGAGAAATATTTAGCGAACTAGTTCCAAAATGTTTTATTCATTTACATCAACTTTTTTAAACTCAGTATGCCAAATAAGCATATGTAAGAAAAAAAATATTTTTTTTTTTTTTTCAAAAAGTATGTAAGTGAATAAATAGTCTAGCTGGTTTATTTTGTCAGTTTCTAAAATAATACAGTTTTGTTCTTTAAAATGTATAATGTGTGTACTTAAGAGAGATTTATATACTTTTTAATTTATATACTTTTTATATTATATATCTTTAAATTTATATACTTTTTAATTTAGATACTTTTAAGTATAATTTATATACTTTTTTACTGATTTATATACTGAATATTGCAGTTTTGCCTATTTCAATATACAATTCTCAAAACAATTAAGGGATATTGTAAGTTTCCTATACAAAATGGATTTAAACATTTTTTTTTTTTTTTTTGCATAAAAGGGAAGAAGAGAGTTACAAATGTAAATTTTGCTAATTTCCAAACTTCATAGTATGCAAATTTTGAGTTTGACGTCGAAAACGACCCCTTAGCGGCAGCGAATGAAATTCCACTCTCACTTTACTATACGATAAGGCAGAAAAGAATTATCTACGTTCTGTAAGAGCATTGTTCCGATGAGTACCATGACTCAACGAAGACATTTGACCAATTCAGAAGCTTCTAGAGTTGTTGGTAGACTCGAGGAAGGCCAAATACAAGCCGAGGTAGCGAAAGCCATTGGAATTTCTCAAAGTGTAGTTTCCAGGGTCTGGATTTCCAGGGGCAGACCATAGATCAGGTCAAGGATGTAGACCGGCTACAACGCCCAATGAAGACCGCTATTTAGCTTTAACGGCTCGGAGGCACCGAAATAGAAGTGCCACTCAACTGCAATGACCACTTTGTTTGGCTACTGGCACCCGTGTTTCAACACAAACTGTCCAAAATCGACTCCAGGCTGTTGACTTGTATGCCCGTCGACCATTTACGTGTGTCAAACTAAGTGGAAGTCACCGTCGTGCCCGTAGAGAGTGGGCAACGGAGCACGTTAGTTAGGGAAGAAATGAGTGGCGCAATATTTTGTTCTCTGATGAGTACCGTTTTACCCTTCATCCTGATAATAGGCGGGTTTTCATCTGGAGGAAACGTGGCACAAGAAATAATCCAGCATTTGTGCGCGAAAATGTCAGATTTGGTAGTGGAGGTGTGATGGTATACGCCGACATTTCCATTGATGGTCGAACCGACCTCCATATCTTTCGCAATGGAACTCTGTCTGGTCAACAATACAGGGATGAGATCATTACACACATCATCGTCCCTTACGCTGCAGCAATTGGAGATGACTTTATTTTAATTGACGACAATTGCAGGCCACATCGTGCTAACTTGGTGAGCGATTTTCTTTTTGAAGAAGAAATCGTACATATGGAATAGCCAGCGTGTTCTCCGGATATGAACCCAATAGAGCATGTTTGGGACATCTTAGGAAGACGATTGGCTGAACGACTATCACCTCTAGAAACTCTCCAGGCACTCGATAGAGCTCTTCAGGAGAAGTGGGGCAGAATACCCCAGTCCCTCATTAATACCCTCATTGAGTCCATGCCTCAGAGGTGTTTAACACTGCTAGCTGTTCGGAGAAACGATACCCCCTACTAAAAGTGGTTTTCTTCAAAGGAAACTTTTTTTTAAATTTATTTTTCTCATTTTCAGAAAATGCGTTTTTTTTTCCCTTTTTGTACCCAAAAGCTGAATAAAAAGCATTTTTTTTCTGCTAAACTAATGTCATTTTTATTTCTTATAGCTTACTACGTGTAATCAATAATGTATCAATCAACCAAAACGGGTTTTAGGTGCAAAATCATACCAAAATCGCAATATCCTTTAATTGTTCTGAGCAGTGTATATTGGAATTGTTGCTTGACTAATAGTTATTTCTAACTGAAAATATGTTATACTTAAAACTATCAATAGCTAAGCTTTGCAACGCAATTTAAATGATGCAAAATCAAAATAATAAATGTTTATAGCACCAGAAAAAATCTCTATTAAGCACTTCAAAAATATTCCTGTATTAAAAAATATTCCTTTAAAAATATAATCTGGCAATGCAAATTACGTGCGCCAATTTTTTACTTCAATCATGATATTTGTGGATAATATATTTTCGCAATAATTTTAATTTCTGGTTTTTTATGCTTATGTTATATTTTCGGTATAAATCTTCTTTCCATTTGTGAATAGCATAAGTAAAGATGGATTTATTGCACAAAAGAAAAAATATCTATATTTTTTCACCCCTAGAAACATCAGTTACCATTTAAACTGTTTTTTTTTCTGTTTTATATAAACACAATCCCACTAATAGAAATTAATACAGCAAAATCACACGTGGAGCAGATTGAAATTTAAGACAAAAAATCTATCTTTATGGCTTCAAAACCCTTTAATCTGCAAAGATTCCAACTTGCACTGAATTATTTAAATTTAATCATACAAAATTAATCAACTGTATTCTTGACATTTACTCGCTTTCATTGACACATTTTAGGCATGGAGATCTGAAAACGCCAAATCAAAGCCGCAGATGAATGAGAATAAGGAATATCCTACAGCGTTGTGCAATTCCTGGTAGCGGAACCCTTTACTAATATCAGAAATTACATGCGAACAGCAACTTCAAATGAATTCTGCGTAGCTGAATTTAATGAGATACATTTTATGCATGGTAGGGAATTCATTCATTATTTGTAAAGGATTTAATTGGATTTTATGATGTTTCTGATATTCCCTGTATCTGGTTTCCAATAGTCTATGGACTTGGAATCAAATGATATCGGATTTAGAAATCACCAATTTTAAAATATATAAACGTTGCTTTCTGAAATTTTATTTTGTTGCAAATGTGAAAACATGGTCGCACGTGTGTAAGTCGGCGGAGTTCTCATAATTTTCATGATTTCGCTCAGCTGCATTTTGAATTAGTTATCTTCAGAATATGACATTCTAAAATCTAGAAAGAAATTTCACCACCGTTCTTTGTTAACATTACATCTGCATGCTTTACTAGAACTACGGATCTCCAACTCACAAAATTACTAGAACTTTCTAACAACTAAAATTTCCGCAAGCTCTGGAAATTTCAGGCCTCTAGCGTAATAAAATGATAGTAATAAAATTATGTTTAGATTTTTTTATCTTTGAAATGCCATGTCATATATTTTCTGGCTTGTAAAATTTACACATACCATCAATATGTGACATGGTGTTTACAATTTAAAAGAATCTAAAGATTGGTGTACGGAATTTCTGGTTAATAAGCCCCAGTTACTTGCCTTTACGTACATTTTTCCAATTATAATTTGTAGTAAGTGGCTGTAACTATTTTTCAAGTCCACTAAAATCATCAGTCAACCCCGTCATCAGAGCAGTCCTCTTAAACCATTGACAGATAAGCCTAGGCATACGACGGCATCTTTTAGCATAGCGTTTCCCAAAATTTTTTTAGTTTACGTACCACTTGATTATAAGACATGCTAAATTGTTTCATCTCGTAAAAATGATTGTACTTTGCTATTTTTCTGAAAAACGGGTGTGCTTATTTTTTTGCCACTTTATGGTGGTTGCACATCGCATCAGGAGACATATTCTCTTAAAACACTCTAAACGTCACGCAGAGTTATAATCTCACTCTGCACACAGATGTATGTGTTTGCTTCATAATCATATTGCCATAATTCGATACTACTAAATGATTCTATAATCATATATCATATTCAAATATTTTTATCCTCGTATATGTTTCGAAGAACTTTACATTTTTAAAATTTACTAATTGCTACTGACTGGATTTTAAAAAAGCACAGACAATAAACGGTATTGATTTCCGGATGTTTGATCATCGGCTGTATATATCGACCTCTTAACTTAACTTAAAAGAAACAATTTCGCAAGTAAAGCACTCGCATTTCTCTCCCCCTCTGAAAAAAAAGACACACACACACACACACACACACACACCCACAATTATTACCCCCCCCCCCCTGCTAGTGACCATGACTTACTCCGGAATATGTGTAACTCTACATTCATTACATACACACACGTAGCTATAAACCATTTAGGAGTTTAAAAAGCTTAAAATACTCTGTATCGTTCAAGAAAAATAAACACTACTTTTACGAACTTTATCCTCCCTTTAACCTATTCATTTGCAAAGCTAAAAAGAAACACACAATTGGTACATTTATCCTTTTCTACAGAAAATACTTTTAAGAAGTCTTTTCTAGATTTGTTTCATAAAAGACCGTTAAAACTTTTTGGATATACACTACAAAGAGAGGCATAAAAATGCGTTTTAAAGAAAAGTGATACGAGTTGAAGCATTTTAAAAATACATTTATTCCCCTATAAATTGTAGGGATGTGTTTCATGAATAAAATATCAGCACCTTTTGAAAATATCAAAATCATAATTGTAAAAAGGCTTTTTGATAACTCTAAGGAGAGGATTTATGTCGCATTTAATTGATGCTGCTTCATATTTTTTGGGAAAAAACCGAATGAATTATTGCTTTAGTTGTAATACCCTTTAAAATCCTTTTATATGATATTTCTTACTTGTGTTATTGCTGTTTTTAATTTAGTTCTATTGTAAAACTAAGGCAATTTTCAAAATTTGCCGATTTGACGGTTCTCAAAAATGTATTACTAACTGTCGGTAATTTATTAAACATTAAGAAAATTACTAACTTTATTGAAAAAAATATTTGTCCCACAAGGTAGGGTCACCTGGGGTAATTCCTGGTCAAAAAGCATTAACATCCAATTATCACAAAATCTATCTAAGTTAGAGTTACAAATTTTGGTATGAAGGAAGCACATTGGGATGTCCATCGAATAAAATATTCATGCTATCAACAATACATAATGAACTTGAGTAATTGTCGTTAATTAGTGACCAGGAATTACCCCAGAGATGGGGTAATTCCTGGCCACTTACGGGGCAATTATTGGTCACTCACATGATTGATGAAAATGCATACATTTTGTAAGCACATTATTAATACAAGTTATTAAACTAATTAGATAAAGAATTTATTTATATATATAGCTAATTAAACACTGTATTTAGTTTTTTTAAGGAAGAATGCAATTGTTTTCAACATAATAGCTTTACTTAATAAAACTTAGCCAAAATACTTTTTATACACTTTGTATGCAATAGCTACAGCTTTTATATCTGTTGTGAATGAATCTTCACCTACCAAATAAATAGGTCCATAAAAAATATGGTGCACATGCACCATACACACTGAGCACATGCTTCTGTCTGTTATGAACAGGTTAAGGTGAACAGTTAAGTGAATAGTACAATGCAGTTACAATTAAGCATTTTTCTTAGTATAATTAAGAATAATTATTAAAACTTATAAAATAATTGGATGAAATTTAACAAAGAAAAATTCAGTATATTGTATACTTATCATTAACAGATAAGAATGTTACATTGCGGTTACAGTTAACTTTGCAGTTAAGGCTCACAGAGTTACATATAGTTTAAATCAATAACATATGTCAATAATAGGTGAAATAATAATCCATAAATATTTAAAAAAGGACTGACCAGGAATTACCCCACTGACCAAGAATTACCCCAGTAGCCAGGGGCATTATTTGGAGCCTTCCTGCAAATTATTCAAAACAATAACGGTAAATCCAAAACTATTTTTCAGTAACTGACATGGTACCTAATTCAACCAAAACAACGAAAAAGAAAAATATTCAGAAGTTTGAGTTTGATCACGATCTTTGTACAAATGTATTAAAACTAAGGCCAATCTTGTTTTACGAAATTTAACAAGCGATTTTAAAAAGATTTTTTTTTTCAAACTAAATACACAGTCAACTCATAATTAAGTAATGAATTGCAATGAAGATAGTTCAGAGTACCTCTGTGATTTTTTTCATTTTGCTGAAGGATTATTAAGACATAAAAAGGACTGTGACCAGGAATTACCCCAGAAACTTGCTGACCAGGAATTGCCCCGGGTGACCCTATATGGTTTGTTCGAAGTCAATTACGAGGTCATCAAAAGTGATTACTTCCTGCCCGATTTTTTTTCCTATTGCTTAGTTAATATGCATATAATTTAACAGGCACATTGTCCTACAAATTTCGTGGTATGTCATCCAGTTTCTACGTAATGTAGTACTGATCTCTGATGACAAAATAATCACTATCGAACCGAATGTTCTTGAATAGCGTCGTTTCAATGAGACTCAAGATTATTGCGTAAACGAAATTCTGGATTGTAGTAGCTAACAAGGGTAGTAGGGAAAAAATATGTCGATTTGACGATACTCAAAAATTTAATGCTAATTGTTGTTTTTTTAATTAAATATTAAAACATTTATTAACATTAGTGTATAAAATATTCGTCCTACAATATGTATGCTTTTATCAGAGTCCCCTCCTTCCAGCATGTATCGATTACGAGATCATCAAGAATAATTACTAACAACTTCATGTTTTTACTTTTACTTTTTTCGTTAATATTTATACAATGCAACAGTAATATTGTCCTTCAAATTTTGTGGTACGTTATTGCGGTACTCCAATTGAATACACATTTTCAATTCGTGCTAGTAGACATAAATTTATTTTGCACAATTTGGTACTACGGCTGAGCCTTGCCAGTACGCATGCCCAGAGCATATTAGGAATTCTCTGTAAGTATCGACCATAATCCTGCAAAAAAACAACCTTATAATTCTTGTCGGACGAGTGATACCTACCTGTTTACTTGTAGGACATTATTTTATCTGGATAGATAATACACTGACCTATAATATAATATTTTTGTCCTACAGTTAGTAATACAAAGAGTGGTCTTGTGGTACTAACAATTTTTTAGCATAGGATCGGGATAACGTACCACGCAATTCGTAGGACAATGTGACTGTTAAATTATATACATATTAACTAAGCAGTAGAAAAAAAAATATCTAGTTAGTAATTACTTTTGATGACCTCGTAATCGATACAAACCATACTCCATGTAGGACAAATATTTTTTTCAACAATAATAATAATTATCTCAAGATTTAATTAAAAAAGCCACAGTTAGTGATAAGTTTTTGAGACCCATAGAATCGACACATTTTATCCCTGCTACCCCTGTTAGCTACCACAATCGAGAATTGTTGTAAGAGGAAAAGTTGGGCGTCTCATTAAAATGAAGCTACTCACGGAAAATTAGCTTGATAGTAATAAACAGAAAAATCTCTATCAGGGATCCCTGACTAATAGACATTCATCTCTCTCTCCTGACATTGCCCTTTCTGTATGGGAAAGCGTGTTATGAATAAATGAATGCCTATCCCCGTATGGTATATGTGTTGAGCTAAAACGGTCTTCTTCCATAATGGTATTCGTAAAAACGAAAACAGTACTTATGCTGCCTCAAATCAAGTAGATTTCCTCTACTCAAGCTCGGATACCGGAGTGCTATTTGAAACAACAACGAATATTTAATATAATAACTGATGTATATAAAAAAAATCGTTTCAACCACATCAATTAAACTACCGCTTTTAAGAAAAGCGTTTAAAAGCTGTATTATCTTTGCTACCGGAATTCAGTTATAGTTAAGCTATGGAAATTGCTACTGGGAAGAGTATGTAAAGCATTTTCATGCATTTAAAAATTATTAAAGCATTGTTAAAGCATTGCGAATGCATGTTAAAGCAGTTTACTTATTTATTTACTTATTCTTTAATTTTCGATCTGTAACTTAGTAACTTAAAGGAACTGGTAACACTGTTAAAGTAGGTTAAGGGACATTTTGCTGGTCCTCTCACGTAATTTGCTCTCTTTTTTGAAATTGAAGCCATAAAAATTTAACTGTAAGCCCAATTAAGTAACACCAGGGGGAGGAGGGGTGTTCAGACACTCTATTTAAACAATCCCTCCACCCCCAAAACTTCCAAAATCGTAAAATTTAAGGCATTATCCAATATTAGATGTCAGTAATTTCACTTTTAAGCCATATTCGAATACGTTAGAAGAGGGAGGAAAGGGATTTCGAACTCTCTCTCCCGGACATTTTTTTAAAATTTAACGTTTCAAAAACGCAACTAAAAATGATCTTTGTTAGAAGAAAAAGGTTTTCGGGATCTCCATTCCAATGCTTTCGAAATTGAAACTGTGAAATTGCAATTTTAGACAATCTTCACTGATGACGTACTGCTCCCAGCTACACATAATGTTTTTCTAAACTAAACTTCTCAAAACGTAAGTTTATGTCACATTTCAGGGCAATAGGAAAAGGGACGAAATATATATTTTTCCGGAAAATCTGGAGATGAATTTCCAGAAACAAATTTTAGATGTACTTTAATGATAATTTGGTTCAGCTTCCTCGAAGAGTTTTCCAATTATACGCCCGAAAAATGCAATTTCAAGCCATATGTGTTGACGATAATGGATGATATTTGATTCCATTGTTCAGATTTAGGGCCATGCTTCACATCAGCAGAAAACAGACCGAAACCGAAGACAGAAACCGAAAATCCGGGTACTTTCCATTTTTTCACCCTGACATTCGGTTTCTACCTTCGGTTTCGGTAGGTCTTCTGCTGATGTGGAGCCCCCCCCCCCTATTCTTATAAAACCAATAACCCTAATCGAAAATTTTACTAAACATCTTAAATGATGCGTGGAAAAAGGGGATTTGTAGGCTCTTCCCCGTATTGCGCTTAAGTTGTACTTCTATTCATAGAACTTGGCTACCTTTGATGACAAGAAAACAAAGGGATAAGGTTCGGAGTCCCCTTCCGTGGGTCCCTTTCCGGGGGTATATATATATATATATATATATATATATATATATATATATATATATATATATTTCACACACAAGTGTTTTTCGAAACTCTTCGACACTTTTTACAGTTCAAAAATACTTGCTTGTTTTAATTTTCTACTGTTGAATATTCAATTTGAAGCAAGTATTTTTATATATTTTGTTCTAAAATACGAATGCCTGAGATGAAATAAATGAACTTTAAAATTTAGGACTGATTAATATTTTGCAGCAACACCTCATGTTTTATGGATTATTGTGATTACAAACCTAATAAGCCATTATTAATGCATTAAAAGTCAGTGGGTATTGCAGAAGATATTAGTATGAAACCAGAAAGCAATTGCGTTTCCTTCTAGTTTGAGATAGTGTCTTAAGTGTTTAGATGGTATACATTCTAAATGGGTATACGAATTCGCCAAACCGACAATTAAAAAAAAATGCTTATACTAAATGTGAGCGCTTTTCATGAAAAAAGGTAGAACAAATAATTGTCCTGATGAAATGAAACATTTTTAATACGGTAATACCGTTCTAAAACGTTTACTAAAATGTTTTTTCGGTTACATTAAGCTTTAAAACGAACCAAGGGTTTTCAAAAAGGAGAAAAAAAGTGAATCAAATAATAAAGACACACACCGTATTTGTTTCCCCATTTTTCTTTTTCTTTCCCTGTATGGGTGCTTTGCCATTGTTAAGTAATCTTTTGTAAATTGCTATTATGTTGCAATGCAACAATCAACTCAATATTAGTACTTTTGTAATTGTGAGATTGCCTTAAAAGGCAAATAAAAATCATTTCAAAAGAAACGAGTTAGTAATGAAATCGTTCAATTTGCATTCTTATTATTTCAGTACACTTTAAATTTCCTTTTTTAAATTTTTTCTGTTAATTTACCATTGATTGAGTAATATTTTTTAAACCAAAATGCTCGATCTTTGCTTGTAGGTTCTGAACTTAACAATAACGTACTTAATTAGGTAGACTATTTTTTTTGTCCAAGAATTAAGATAATTTTAATTTATCTTTCGCTACGATATTTCATTTGTGATTGTACATTTAGAAAAAAAATAGCAGTTTTAAACACAGAGGAGTAGAAAAACAGCATGTAAATGAAGAAAATCTTGGAGCAAAATTAATTCAAACAGTTTAACTAGCAGCGGCGTTAATGGTTTTTTTTGTTATCATTTAGTATAGTTTTAGAAACTAAAAATTAGTTTTTTTCACTCTCTGTACCGACTTTTTGAGATCACTTTTTTTCTATCTGTGCCACACACGATCTCTCTCTCTCTCTCTTTCTTCCCTCCCTATCTATCTTTCCCCTCCCTATTTCTCCCCCCCCTCTCTCTCTCTCACACACACAAGAGCGCTTATCCTATTCTCTCCTTTTTGTATGCTCTATTTCCATACAGATCTACGTCCTTCCCATTAAATGGGGTTGACGGTCGTAAAGTTAGGTAAGCCAATGCTGTTTCTAAAAAGATAAGAAAATATTGTCTTCAGCCTTTAATCTATTTTCATTTTAGCGTCTAAGACAATCACTTGGGATAGTAGGCAGTTCTATGATATTTCAATTCTGGACCTCATATGAGGCTCCTACTTTTGAACTCAATTTTGGAAGAAGTAAACACTTAAAATGATTTTTTTTCACTTGGGAGCCTCATATGTGGTCTACATAAATAGGTAGAGTCACTGACGGAAAAAAAAAATCATTTTAAGTGTTTACTTCTTCCAAAATTGAGTTCAAAAGTAGGATTCTCATATGAGGTCCAGGGTGCCGAGAGGGTTAAGGAGAAGTAAATTGACGCTAGCGGCTTGTACTCACGTAATGCTCTGAAGGTGATTAAATAATACAAACACCTAAAAGAAAGTCACAGTCCATTTCAAAGAAGCAAAACAACTCGTCACTTTGCTACATGGGGTATTTTGAATGGCAAGATATCAGACGCTCAAAACCAGTCCTCATCATATTTCAGACATGGAAGCCCTTAATAGTATGAAAAAGGCATACAGAGTCGTTTTTTCTTGACTTTTGCCGACTGTGATATGTTATTTGCTTACGGTAAACAAAACGATATTTTATTGGGGTCTTTAGACGCTTACTTCTATGCATAAGAGGGTTACAGCAGCTTAGTATATAAATAATATGGACAGTAAGATGCATCCTATTGTACAGATTTTATTTCAAAACGAATGTTGGATAATTAAGACGAGCCAAACTACTAACATTGCCCTTAAAATGGTATGAAGAGCATGATAAGTAGTGACGCTCTTTAGTTTA
>JAXGGA010006159.1:0-71875 GCA_038373865.1 Uloborus plumipes
TGTTATCGGTAATTACATCTGACTCTGTTTAATCTAAAAAAAGGGAAATGAATAACAACTCTAAACTTTTTGCTGTAATGCCATTCGGTAAACTAACCGATATTAGCGTTATTATCACTAAATTTGACTTATTCAGCACTTTTAAAGCCGAACTATTTACTCTTCAGTAGTCCGAAAGATTTCGCCCTCTAACCAAGGCTAAGGCAGAACTACATGCAATATACCACGAGCTCGTTTATTCCATCCATGGACTGCAGTTTCATGCTTATTATGCACTCGTCCTCATTGTATAGGAGTTGAACGAGCTAGAGGCAAAAATCCTCTTATAGAGCAAAGAGAGCCAACAAAAACTGGTATTATTCAACTTCGCAGAGGTGGCCTATGACTCCTCCTTTTTTCAGGATTTTCCATTTTTAGGAAGGGGCGATACGCAGATGAAAATTGAGGAATGGGATGCACAATTGCGGCATTGGTTATAAAGCTTGAATACGTCACCTTGCTTACCTTTAATTGGTCTCCCAATTTGAGAAATTAGCCAAAGAGGAAACTATTTTAATTTTTGCACAATCGAGAAAGATTTCTCATTGGATACAAGAAAGTAGGTGGGTCTTGGTTTTATATCTTTCCGCAGCCATTGGCCATTGACTGCAGCGCCTTCAACTGTTCATTTAAAGTTTAAAGCAAAATGGTAACATAAGGGTTGCAATAAAGAAAGCAAAGACTTGTTTTCACTTCCTCGCCAAATGCAAGTGTAGCTTGAAGAATTATTTAATATTTCATAAAACTTATCACTTCGCCAAAATGTCGCTAAACTTGCAAATATGGCACACTGGAGTTTCTTCCTTCTCTACCTATTTTAAGGAATAGACTCGTTTTCTCATTTGATTGACACCGGCCATCTCGTCGCGGTTGAATAATAGCTAATGTGTGTGTGTTTTTCTTTCAGAGCCCGGCAGGAAAGAATGCATCCGGCCCAATGGGAATTTCTTGAAACCGAACACTAACTGTAAAGTGTACTTCCAATGCTGCAACGGGAATCCGACGGAGAAGCGGTGCCCGGGCGACCTGCTCTTTAACCCCGCCCTGGAGAAGTGTGAATGGCCGGAGCTGTATACGTGCGTGGAAAGTAAGTGGAAATATTTTCTTTCAATAAAGCGCTATAACATTACTACCGATCCGGTCGTCCGATCCGAATTTTTCGCTGCAAAACTGGTATTCGGAATCCGTCGCCATGACATTTCATTTCACCCTCCAGGGTCCCCCGTACCTACCAGCTTAGTGGTTTAACCGGGATAGGGCCCTGAAGAGCGCTCTGTTCTTAATTTTGAACCAGAACCTAGGGTCGAGCAAACCATAGGCCCTAGCACCCCCAGAGGTATCGTTTCACTTGGAGGACTTTGTGACCACGACATTTTTAACGCCTCCCAGTTACCATTAATCAAGACGGTGGATCTTTGATCGGCTGGGATCGAACCCGGGTCCTTTCGGACACGAGTCCGATGCCTTACCGTCGCCATGACAGCACGCCGAACAATCAATCGGCTTCCGTCACCGTTCGGGAATGTCGGATGTCGTCGGCGCTGATAGCCGTCCGGTTTTTTCGGTAGCGACTTCATTGGCTCTCGCCATGTGCGTGCTCTTTTTATTTGTCGGGGAATACCGTTACGTGACTTTCGAATGGAGCTAGTGCAAATGCTCGAAACTTTTCCCGTCCGTCCGGAACGGTCGTAATGTGAATGGGCCTTAAGTCACCAATATTGACACGAACATTTTATGTCGAAATGCCCATCATTCTTTCAAAATACCAAAGTTATTTTAATAAAGCTCGTTTTAAATTTTCTAGCCGTTTTTATCCATCTTTGATGGAGATGCTCGGGGACGCACTCCACCCTCATTTATTCCCCTTTTTCAAGCAATTGGCTTTATGTGTCTGATTTAGTGTTTTTATCTTTGTCTTTATTTTGTGTCGTCTGTGTTTGTTTCGTCAATTGCGTTTCTGGTATTAGCCAAAATTATTTGAGTTTTTACTTCCCACTAATTGTTCAGAATTTTAATATCGTATGTGTGTCTCTTTTAGAAATGTTTAAAAAAAGTTAGAAGTTTTAGGTACGTTGTATTTTAATAATTTTACTTTTAGCATATTTTTATTTTAAAGCAATTGTATCGCTTGGCACAGTAAAGATTTTAAGGCTCTTGCGCCAGTAAATCCTATCCAACCAACCAAAGTTGTCACGTGGAGACGGCCTACGAAGAAGTGTGATCGTATAGTATTTGAAAAAGTAAGTAAAAATGGCACAAGTGGTGCGACTAGATTCGGTATAAGACCAAAGACTAGTACATTGTCGTAGTGCGCCCCAAGGTCCGGCAGGAGGTTCAGGTGACTCTGAAACTCCCACTAAATCAGAAATGTCCACTAATCGAGATTTGAGACTGCTCTCTGCCTTGGTACGATACAAAAATAAACAAAAACAATATACATTTACTGGTAAGAATTTTGGCACCCTTTAACTTAATCAATTCAGAAACAAAAATGTAACGACTCACCATCAAGAAATTATCTGGTCATTTCACTCAGTCTTAGTATCCATTGACCGAGGGTCGTCTGGAAGTCCAATCTAAATGTTACGCGAATACACACACGAGAAACAGTTACTCACACAACACAAATAATCCAGTGTTAATTCTGCATCAGTAGATTTTAATCCTCGTTTGAAATGGCACAGTACGCAGATACAGTTCTATGAATATCACGTTGCAACACAAAAAGTCATTACAGGCTATTGTCAGCGATACTACACAGACGGGCTAATAATACACGTTTCAAATCAGTAACATGACGTTCCGGTTCACTAATCATACTGCTCGTCATCATACGACCCCGCGGCGATTCAACTTTAGGGCAACCATCACCCGAAGACGCTTAACTCCATCACAATTTCTAGGAGCCATCTCACACGTCCTCACACCACCACGGTTCGATAGCGTCTCTCCGTTTTTCTGTTACAAACCCCGCAGAAAGTTCCAAATCGAAGCCCATCGAACATTCTAGAACATTTCAAGTTACATCATCCCCAAACGGATTTTCACAGGCCAACCGTCACTCAAATCTCTCTCGTCCAATCACGCCTTCTTTCCAAAAGAATCTCAGCACAAAAACAAGCCCAGCTAAACAAAAAAGAAAGAAAACAACGACTTCTCGCCCAAACCATGACGTCATACCTCACAGAATGAAACTTTCATCTGTCAATCAAATTCGTCACGGCAGCGAAAAAATCCGATTCTCTTTTCCCAATCGTTGCTCGAAAAACAACCACAGTGAGAAAGAAATGGCGAACGCTCTGCCTTACCGAAATCGAAACTTTCCAACACTTGTGGATGAATTAAACTGAAGAAATGCAAATGACTCATTAAGCTAATGAATTCATTCCACAATTCCCCCTTTCAACAAGAACAAAGCGCGAAAAACCAACCCTGGAGACGATGCACTTACCGAACTGTCCAGACGAAACACCTACTGACAAAGCATTAACATATCAAATACAATTAACATGTAATATACAAACTTAATATACTTAGAGACCAAAAATATAACACATTTACATATATATATCATCACCAAAATACAGCAGAACAACTTTCCTCTTCTTCCTTCTTGACCTGATCATGTTTACTTTAACACCGACACATTTACATGACCTCATCTCTGTGAGAAATTTTTATACAACACCTTCGCTTATTTCCAACTGAAGACTGCTCCAGATTTCCAATGACGCCCAAGATATGCTTGATTTAGATGAGGTACCAACAAAGTCAAATGCAAATAGATAAAAAAATCGCCGAAACCAAAAACAATTTTGAAGACCAAAATGAACGGATGAGTACTCAAAATTTTGTAAGCCCGAATACGTACCATAACACCAAAAAATGCCAAAATGGGGAAAACCTAAAAAAAAAACTGTTGACTAGTGCATGCACATTTTTCCAAGGGACTACATAAACCTGAACGCCACTGAAAATCTTCCACTTTCTGAACTAACCCTTTCCTACAAATTTCTCACCACATTGTAAGATTCCACTGCTGATTTGTCACAGAGATCCGAAACAAAAAAAAATATTTACATTCCTTCGCCTTACAAGATAACTTTATCCTCTGTACACACATGTCTCTGAACTTATATACACAGATGCTCTATTCTAACAGATCACAAACAAAATTGGCATCCACATGACCTGTACACAGTTTGTGCACCCATACACAAAACAAACAAAGGAAACACAGAAAAACTTCTTCCTTAAAACTCACGAGGATGCTGCCATGAACACAAAGACTCCTGAACAATCTTTGACACACGGGATCCAACAAATGGCACAAGACCCCGATCAGCTTTGCTCAACACCACCCAAGGACAAGAAACGACTTTGTGTTTCTCCAGCAAAGAACACCATTATCCATTCGATTTAGCCAACTTCTAAATCCTCTGAAACTAAAAAAAGATTTTCCCTAATCAAAAATTTGTGCAAAAATCTACCTCTGGACAACATGACGAGCACCAGATGAACTCGAACAACTCCACTGCATGATGGCGACAGGGATGAATTCACACTTCACCGACCTACTTTCTCTTAAACATAGCAATAAAACAACAATTAAATAGATCAGAGAAAAACAATATATACAAAACATTTAAAAAAGTCACTTTAGTCCTTTTTCTTTTTCTCCATCACTCTCGTGCTCCGACAAAAGGATAGATGACTGCCGATGCTCCCAGTCCAGTGAATTACTCACTCACAACCTTCAACGACCTCCTGCCTCCTGGACTTTCGAGGAACTCGACGAAACACCGATCTCCCGGCGATGCTCCCATCGACGATGCTGCGGACGGTGGACCACTCGCAGGTGACTCAACGGCCAAGATGTTTCAAGGATCACCACTTCGATGAAGGACACTGCAGTAGACTTGTCCAACAGGCGGGTTTAGCCAATTGCCCTAACCCGAAAACCACGAACAGAAGCACGTCCAGCTCTGGACACGAAGATCCACGATGACCAGCAAACTCGGCGCGGACGAAGATCACCCATGATGACAGGCACAGATTCAGGCAAGTCCAGAAGAAGCAGCAATATTATGTCACAGGAACGGAAGTCAGAAGGGCTGATCAATGAGCGATCCCCTCACAGATAACTGGAAGACAGGCGGTCTGCTCCCTTAGTTTCTTCTTGATCGTAGCGAATACGGCGACCTCCTTCCACCAGAAGTTTCGTGACGACGCTTTTCCTCCCTCGCTGAAGACCTCGCAGCTGGCACTTCCGCACAGGATCCGGAGTTCTCCGCGTCAGCAGCTCCAACAGAATCAATGTCCACCACTTCAGGCACGTCGGTCGGATGATGCGGCGAAACCTCGGCAACACTCTCTCCCACTCGCTCCATAGCAGCTTTGAGCTCTTGCCTTCTTTTGTGAATCCTTACCAACCGATTCACATGGACCTTAGTGACAGGTGCACATTTGTTATTTAATGTCTGGATTAGCACCAAAACTGGAGAAACCCTTCTTTTGCAGAAAAAAGGTCCGTTTAAGGATGGGTTAAATTTGTTCTTAGAACGAAGGTACACCACATCTCCCTGTTTGATGTCAGATGGTTTACAATGTGAGTTATGTTTCTGATTATGTGCCAATTTCTTACCCACAGAATTCTGGTAAACCTGACGATAGATAAATTGGAGTTGCTCTAAGATTTTATGCAACTCAAAAGCTGAATCAAGAGACGGATTAATATTAAAATTTACAACGTCAGTGATCAAAGACAATTCTCTACCAAAGTGAATTAAATTAGGAGAGAACTCTACAGTCGAGTGAGTGGACGCATTATAACATGCTTTATGTATGTCGACGGCATAGTCAAAATCTAGACCAGATGCTAGTAAGGATTTAACTGAATTTTTTAAACTTAAATTCACTCTTTCACTCAAAGTATTTGCCTGGGGATTACCACTTGTTGTGTGTCGTAATTGTATGTTAAATAGCTGATTAAACTTAGCAAAAAGTTCACAGTTAAACTGTCGACCAAGATCAGTCAGGACCAATTCGGGTCTGCCAAACAACGTCACATACTTAAAGAAAGATTTTGCCACGGACACGGCAGTAATATTACTCAAAACATACAATTCCAGATGTCTAGAAAAGGCATCTATGACCGTTAAAATGTACTTGTTATTACTAAAAGGACCAACGATATCCAATGTCACCAATTGGTTACACTTAAATGGTGAAAAAGTTTCCTGCAGTTGAGCTTTTCTTATTCTATGCGGTTTAGTCTCAATGCATCTAATGCAACTAGCACAAAAATTTAAGCAGTCAACATACATTTTGTCCCAATATAGATTTTTAGAAAGAAAATCATATGTTTTGGCTATACCAAAATGAGAATGATGAGCAATGTGTAATGCTTTAGGTTTCAACGAATCCGGTACGACAATTTTTAAATTTTCCTGATCATTCTCTGACAAACTATCTTTACAAAACATTAGAAGCTGAGTATCGGGATGAATACAAAATTTTCTATGTTTGTCTGAAACCACACGATTTAAAATGTTATTATATATAAAAGATAACTTCCTATCCCTTAATTGCTCTTTCAGAAAAGTCGAATTCGTGATCTCCAACAATGCATCTGTTTCTTCGTGAATGAAATTTAACACGTTTACACATTGCTTTAACAAGTTACCAGAACTCTGCACATGTATACAATTTACATTTTTATCACAACCAATAGCATCACCACACTTCCTAGAACTTTCATTATATACCTCAACTATATCAGGTAAGAATTCTTCCTCCTGATCTGAAGTATTGATCACCGGATTAATTTGTTTGTCGTTTAAAAGTGATGGATCACATGTGATATCCACCTGGTTTTTAGACATATCTGTTCTCGAGAGCATATCAGCAAAAGAATTATTTGGTCCCGGTAAATGCAAAAAAGAAAAATTATACTGTGAAAGTGTCATTAGCCATCGAGTTGTTAACGATGCCGGGGACGATGTTTTCTTATATTCTTTCAGGCTCTTGGCATCACTCAGTAAATAAACATGACGATTAAAAATATATGACTTGAATGCTTCAAAAGTCTTGACAATGGCCATCAATTCCAACTTGATTGCTGGATATCTAGTTTCTGCTGGCGACAACAACTTTGAGAAAAATGATATGGGTATGAACAGTCCCTGTTTTTTTTGTAACAGCACACCACTGATTGCTAGACCACTTGCGTCAGTATTTATGTAGAATTGTTCATTCCAATTAGGTTGCACGATATACGGATTATTGAAAAAAATCTTCTGTAGTTGTTGAAAACACTCATTTATCTCATCAGTCCATTTAAAAATAGCTTTCGGATGAGTCAGCTGATTCAACGGATGAATCCAGTCCGAAAATTTCGGAATCAAAGTTCTATAGTACGAACATATTCCAATGAAGCGTTTCACTTGCTTCTTGGTTTTTGGAGGAGGAAAAGACGTGATTTTAATGATGTTAGACGAAATGGGCAATACCTTATTCTGAGAAATTTGGAAACCCAGATAATCTATTTTGTCCAAAAAAAATTGGCATTTCTTCGGTGATAAAGTCATATTGAATTCAGTGAGAACAGCAAAAAGTCTCTCCAATTTGGATTGCATTTCTGAAAAACTGTTGGCGGCAACCACCAAATCGTCCAAGTAACAAAATATTCCATCCATATTAGTTTGTTCGCATATTGTGTCTGAATAGTTCTGCATAATTGAAGCGCCGTTAGATACACCAAATGGAATTCTAGAATATGCATACGTTCCCCACGGTGTTGCAAATGAAAATCTGTCCCGATATTCCTGTGGCAACTCTATTTGATGGTATGCAGCATGTAAGTCCAACGTTGAAAAATATTTGTATGCTGACAACGAGTTAATTAGGGATTGTATGCGCGGTAACGGGTAAGAAGAATGAACTATAGTGGAATTCAACAGCCGGAGATCTAGAGCCAACCTATACTTCTGAATTTCAGATCCTTCAGAGCGTTTCTTCACCAGTAACATTGGACATCCATATGCGCTGAGAACCCTTGAGATGACGCCTGCTTCCTGCAATTGACTCAGCTGATTCTTAGCTTCTTGCTGAAGACTTTGAGGTATCGGGAAAGGAAGAGATTTAATCGGGAAATCATGCGTAAATTGAAAATCCACTCTAATTTTGTCCGAATGCCCCAACGAGTTCAAAGATCCGGAAAAACATTGTGTATTTCTTTTTAGTAATTCTTGCATTGTCCGTATTTGATTTTCGTCTAGATGATCCAATTTAAAATTTGAAATGTTGAATTCCTTTTCTCGTAATGTTAACACTTCCTCCGATGCTCGAATAGAATTGATGACATGTTGCACCGAATTTTCTTTTATTTCCTTAATATGCTCAATTTTGGCTAAGTGACCCATCACCATATTTTTATTTAGATGAAGTGTTTGTGACGAAGTATTTTGTACGTATAAAAAAAAAGAATTGTTTTTGCATGACTGAACTTTAGAAGCTCTATCAAAACGAATGATTGAATCCTCAATTTTGCATGACTGAATTGAGTCACAAATAGTAAACAAAAATTGTGAGTCTTTCTCATACTCTCCATGAGCAAATACCTTAATAAGGTCTGTTTTATTCGGCTCAACGAATTGTTTTGAAAAAACCTGAACGCGATTCTCCACGCTCAAACTGGGAAATGTGCTGATGCTAGCATTACAATTGTCACATGCATTTGCATTGACTTCGAGTTCATGAGGACCCCTCAGTAAACTAAATTTGTTACCATCATAGCACAAAATATTTTCTTTTGGTACCACATACATGTTATATTTTGTGAGAAAGTCATAGCCCAAAATTCCCGCAAAAGGCGAATCCTCTCTAATTGGCATCGTAAAAAAATTATGTCTAAAGAAAAGATTTTTAATTTTAAAAGAGAATTCAACGCATGACTGAAATTCGACAGTCGAATTGACAGTTGACACTGTAATATGTCTACCCAAATTTTTTATCTTTGCATGTTGTTTCACTCTCTGCAACACATTATCACTTAAAATGCTCAGGCTGGCTCCTGAATCAACCAAAAATACAGAAGATGTCTGACCGATCTGAATTTCTATCAGAGGCAGTTTCCCTGACAAGTCCTCATGACCCGTATTTTGCAATTGTACATTAACAATAGCGGCTGGAATAAATTCCTGTGCCAAAACAGAAGGAAAAGATGTTTTTTCCTTAATTGGTGATGTTTGCGTAGCCAAAGTTTTACCTAGCTTAATTACTCCAGTTGATTTTTGTTTAACAAAATCACTACTTTTACCTTGTGTAATGAAATTTCTATTACCACCATTGTTTTGCACTGCAGGGTTAAAATATTGAATACCCTGAGAGAATCCATTCGTCCACTGTGGCTGTGAACACATTGATGTGTTATGTGTCGGAATAAAATTCTGAGTGTCATGATTCACATTGTTTTGAACACATTGTCCAGCAAAAGGAATATTACCGGGAAATACATTCGAGCCACTCGAGTATGAATATGTACTGGGTTGTACAAAATTCGTAACAAAATCACAGTTGTAAGTAGGTACAAGCTCTACCCTATTGTGAATAGGCTGTGGAAAATTTCCTCTGAATTCCGGATTTACCCCTGTTTGACTTCCACTTGGTCCCACTAGACTAGCGGTTACATCCTGTCCCAATTCTCCCCACAAAGAATTTTTACGATTCACTACACCTTCCAATCTGACATCAGGATCAATAGACTCTCCATTCACAAAACCAAAGCTTTTAACTGGCGAAAATTGCGTTCCCACATCATTGAATTGAACTTTAGCTCTATCCTTCTCTACCGCCAAGAAATTAAGCTGACTGTGATTTCTACCTCTATTTCTATTCGAAGTTTCAAACTGATGTGCCGATTCTGGCTTCACCTCTCGATTTCTTAGAAAATAATTATTTCGATTCTGTTCATTACCTGTTTGCGTTCTCCCAAAGGTAGTTCTACCAAGAGGCTCAAAATTTGAATTGCCCCTATACCTTGTTTTGTACGCGTTATATCCCAAACGAGGGAAATTACCTCTCGACCTTCTATTCTCCCATCGTCTTTCATTCCCACTTAATTTCAAATAATCGAAACATTTCCTCTGGATATGTCCACTTCTACCACAAAAATAACAAACAATCTTGTTAAATCCCTTTCTAATTATTTTTGTTTTCGATTCCTCCCTAGGCACAAATTTATTTTCATCCACCTCTACATAATTCACTTTATAGTCAATGTCAGAGTTGTTTTTATCGTTTAACGTTCCACTAAATTCCTGCCCTTTAATTTCCACATCTGATTCAACCGTTTTTGTATTCAAGTTATCACCCTGTCCTTCCAGTGCCTGTATTTTCTTTTCCAACGCAAACACATGATCCCTCGAAAATTTGACAGTATCATACGATTTCACCTTTTCCTCAAGTAAAGTAATCTCTTGCAATTTCTTTATTGCTTCGTCAAAATTCTTCAATCCCAACTCCAAAATTTTTATTCTTAGTCTACTATCAATGGAAGACAGCAATTTCTGCAATAAAATTTCGTCAAATACCTCTCTGTTTTGAATGTTAAAGACACTCGAAGTAACGAGTTTAATTCTATGAGCCAAGCTCAATATCGTTTCAGATGGTTCCATTGTCAAAGCATGAAAATCCACCATTGAATAAATTTTCTCTACTGGTCTAAAAAAAGACAATAATGCCTCGGTCACTTTATTTACCGAAGTGGCATATCTTAGATCTGGAGTTTCCAAAACATATTTTAATGCAGCTCCTGTCAGTTTACTCTTGAGATACAAAATGCCCTGCTTCTCTGACCACGAATTCACTTCAATTATGTCCTTGACCTGTTCCACGAAGTACTTTGTCACGCTCGAATCTCCATCAAAAGGTGCGACATTTAACATGAACTGTGATTTTCCCACACTATTATCTCCCGAGCTAGAGACAGTTTGTGTAGTACTACTACAAATGCTTCCTGACGCATCCCCTATTGCCTGTACACCTGTACCCACAGACTTCTGTGTCACTTTTCTTTTCGGTGGCATTTTGACCTTCGACTCTTTTTTTCCTTTTTACAAGTTTTCAAATATGACACTTTCAAAAACCAACATATTTAAATTTTATCAACAGTCTATTGATATCACAATTCAAACAATGTGATTTACTTTTATGTCACCTTCAAACATTTTTATCAATACATGAAAATAAAATATTCAATCAATTCTGACAAAAGTTCTCAAAAATCGTTTATACGACAGTTGTTTAACGAGATTTCTTTTGTCGTTCGGTGAAGCAGAACATAAATTTATTAGAGGCAGAGATGTCTAAACGAATTAATAAAAAGAAACATAATTATCAACATGTTCCATAAAACAATTGCTTTCAGCAACCAGTGAACCATTGCCAAAGAAAATTATTAAGCAAAGTGACAATGAGTTTATTAATTGACCCAATATTTCTCCAAAAAGAAATTATAAAGCAATGGACTACCCAACTAATCCAGAATTTTTTTTTTTATATGTGGACATTTCTCGAGTATATTTAGAGAAAATTTACTGAAAACCGAAACAGTCATTCTTCAACATAAATCAATGTTGTAATGCATATTTCAAACAGATCCTGGTCATTAGTTTCGTATCCTGGTCACTAGTTTCGAATCCTGGTCACGGCACCAATTAATGTCACGTGGAGACGGCCTACGAAGAAGTGTGATCGTATAGAATTTGAAAAAGAAAGTAAAAATGGCACAAGTGGTGCGACTAGATTCGGTATAAGACCAAAGACTAGTACATTGTCGTAGTGCGCCCCAAGGTCCGGCAGGAGGTTCAGGTGACTCTGAAACTCCCACTAAATCAGAAATGTCCACTAATCGAGATTTGAGACTGATCTCTGCCTCGGTACGATACAAAAAAAATAAACAAAGACAATATACATTTACTGGTAAGAATTTTGGCACCCTTTAACTTAATTAATTCAGAAACAAAAATGTAACGACTCACCATCAAGAAATTATCTGGTCATTTCACTCAGTCTTAGTATCCATTGACCGAGGGTCGTCTGGAAGTCCAATCTAAATGTTACGCGAATACACACACGAGAAACAGTTACTCACACAACACAAATAATCCAGTGTTAATTCTGCATCAGTAGATTTTAATCCTCGTTTGAAATGGCACAGTAAGCAGTTACAGTTCTATGAATGTCACGTTGCAACACAAAAAGTCATTACAGGCTATTGTCAGCGATACTACACAGACGGGCTAATAATACACGTTTCAAATCAGTAACATGACGTTCCGGTTCACTAATCATACTGCTCGTCATCATACGACCCCGCGGCGATTCAACTTTAGGGCAACCATCACCCGAAGACGCTTAACTCCATCACAATTTCTAGGAGCCATCTCACACGTCCTCACACCACCACGGTTCGATAGCGTCTCTCCGTTTTTCTGTTACAAACCCCGCAGAAAGTTCCAAATCGAAGCCCATCGAACATTCTAGAACATTTCAAGTTACATCATCCCCAAACGGATTTTCACAGGCCAACCGTCACTCAAATCTCTCTCGTCCAATCACGCCTTCTTTCCAAAAGAATCTCAGCACAAAAACAAGCCCAGCTAAACAAAAAAGAAAGAAAACAACGACTTCTCGCCCAAACCATGACGTCATACCTCACAGAATGAAACTTTCATCTGTCAATCAAATTCGTCACGGCAGCGAAAAAATCCGATTCTCTTTTTCCAATCGTTGCTCGAAAAACAACCACAGTGAGAAAGAAATGGCGAACGCTCTGCCTGACCGAAATCGAAACTTTCCAACACTTGTGGATGAATTAAACTGAAGAAATGCAAATGACTCATTAAGCTAATGAATTCATTCCACAATTATTATTATTATTATTATTATTATTATTATTATTATTATTATTATTATTATTATTATTATTATTATTATTATTTATTATTATTATTATTATTATTATTTTGTAGAGTATATGTTTGCTGGTTCAAAAACCTTTTGTTTTTACATTGCATGGATCAATATTGAAATGAGAAGAAAAATGTGTAATAGTACGTATGCAAAATGATTAAACGACTTTTGTTCTCGTAAAAAAATACTCCACCTATTAATTGCTATTGTACTGAAAGTAATGTAGCCAAATACAAAGTTTTTTCTATATTACAATGAATATGCATATACCGTCGAATGGCGTGAGCTTGTGACATCAAGGGTTAGATTGTGTCAGAATAGTTTGCGGTATAACTATATAATTATAAAAGATACAATACTGCTTTCAAAACAGGCGGGAAATACACAGAATGTGCAGCATTTTGCTTTGTCATTTGCGTAATTTAATGTAATATATTTGTACTCTTATTGATTCTTCTTGTGTGGTAGACTCTAAGTAATGTTACAATTTCGTAAATTTTCCAAATAGTTATTGATAATTAAATTTAGGGTAAAACTGCTAAAATTTCGTTTTTATGATGCTTCAATATTAACTAAAGCAAGTTCAATGAGAGGATAAAAAGATGGTTTCATGTAAACAAAATAATAATCCAAAAATAAAATTCAGAGGTTCCTTAAAAAGGTCAAAATTGTGCAGTCTTTTGACGCAGTAACTGATGCATTCGGTAATCTGCCATGCTAAGCGCAAAAGCCGTAACAAAAGTTTTAAAATCAAAATTGAGTTATTGTCAATAGGTTGTTTTTCATATCATAACACATTTTATCTACATGCAATGTTTCATGGTCATTTGCGAGTGATAAATATGTATTTTTTCTTAATTCTGAAAAAGTGGAATCTGAATCAAATACATAGAGACATAATTAAAAAGCACGACTTTGGTACACTGTAGTATTGTTTCCTACATAAGAGTGGCCTGTTGAAAATGCATATAATTGTTCAAAAATACAATCATAAATACTGGCACAAACTTCCAAGTTTAACTAGGCATTTATTCACAAAGCAAAAGAATATATTTCTGCAATAAAATATCAGAAATGTTGCCATAAATTTATGAATTCACACCCTGCTTTGCTATCAAACCATAGAAACTTTTGAATAAATGTAAACATATGAAAACGGATATTTCTACCGAGTTTTATAAGCAATTCCACAAAGCCAAAACAGCGATGTCCTATCTCATCCCAGCTCTCCCATCTCCATATCTCTTTCATAACACGGGTGGATAGTTGGGAATGAGTGACAGCCCGCGACCCCTCCACGACCCTTCCATGGGGGACGACACGCCATCCATCCCCTTTTAAGAAATGGGACCCCGCGGATCAAAACCGCGAACCGAAAGAGGGTGTGAAAGGGGATGCACAAGATTTCAAGTGGGAGGGTGGGGGTCGGCCGGGGCAAAGTGGTTCCACATTGCGAAAGCTGATGAGGGAGAATCGAGGGAACGGATGTTTGCATAAGCCAAGGGGGCGGGGGAGCGTTTAACTGTCACTTTTTATAACAGACGCCTCGTTTCCTTTCAATTGAACTGTGTACACGCCGAGTAAAACAAATTTATATATCTTGTGCCAAGTATGTATCTGTTTGGAAGGAGGCTCGATTTCTACAAACGAGCGTGAAACGCTTGTCTTCAGGCTCGTTAGATACTTCGGGAGGGGGGAGGATAGTCTATGGAGAAGAATATATGATGGATAGCAAAAGGTATTGTGTAGATTAAAATGTTTCGAAAATATTTTTTATAAACAATGGTGCCAAAAGACATTTGAACTATTTTTTAATCTCACTTTCACGTTTGACAAGAGTGTTCCTAACTAGACGAAAATCTTCAGAAGAAGAAACTTAGCAACTGCTCCTGCCCTATACTTACAATTCAGACTTTTTAACTGTAACTCTGAGGGGAAAGTATAGAAAAGGAAATAGTATTCTTATCTTTCACCTAAATTTCATCGACTAAAATTAAGTGCTGTTTTTGCTATTAATCAATAAAACGCTATTTTCCTGATTTCTGTATGTTTATGCTGTCACATTTCACTTCAAAAAAGAAACAGCAACAGCTGCAAACAGGAAGAACATTTCACTCTAATGCCAGGTCATCATACATGTCATCAAACTCACATACAATGGATGAAAGCATTGTCAAGAAGGGGAAAAGTTTTTTTTTTTTTTTTTGTTAACTGTTTCACGTTTAAGTATTACTAAATCGTAATTTAGGCAGTCTCTTTTAGGTAGTCTCCCCCCCCCCCTAGTTGTATATGTATCTAGCTGCAGTTTATACTCAACTAATACAAAATAAGAAGAAAAAAATAGAGAGGTACACATTGGAATGAGAAATATTTTTCGAAAATTTTGCTGAACTGTTTCTAAACTGTGCCATGATTATTTTTGCAAATGTAATCGCTAGCTTACAATCTGACAGCACAATGATCATCTGGTACGAAGTTGGCACAATTTATAATACACGTATTTCAATTCAAATTTATCCAGGCCAGCTGGTAAATATTAGCAATACAACCACTGAAATCAATTGAAGAAGTGACAAAACTTACTTCATAAAACTTATCTAAAATTTGAGCTCTAAGACTAAAACTCGCTATGCAATTTTTTGAGCAGTAAATTCTAAAGTCCACATTAAACTTGAAATAAAATTCACTATAAATTTTCCCCACGACACCCATGAAACTTAACTCAAGCTTACTAGACATTAGCTGCTACGCTACTATAGATTCAAGATGAAGCAAAACTTGAAGATTAAAAGTTAAAATGCAAAATACCCTAAAATATTCAAAACGTATATAAAGTCATTAAACGTGTAAAGTCATTAAAGATCTCCTCACGAGCAGACGATAGGAACCACTACAAGATCCATCCACTGAACACACGCCAGACGAAGAAAGGGGCAGCATGCAAACCAGACTCCATCCTCGTTATTCTTCCCTACCCCCTTGTTTATGCATGCGACTCAGTGGGTTATTTGTATACGAGATGGAGGTGTATGGTGTTGTATCCACCAACGATGCGGGGAGTATCCCAAGCGAGCTAAAGGTCGGACAGACGTCATTAATCACTAGTTTGGTACGAATTTGGGAGGAATAGCGATATCGAGAAGGCTGGGAAATGGGAAATCTGGAAGCAGGATGGCATTAGGTTACCATCCTTGGCGAAGTAGCTGGATGCGTATGCTAAGTGATGATGTTGGATGAGGAGAAAGATGATCGTTTACTTCGCTTGTCATTTTGACTGAGTGTAACCGAGAAGGATTTATGTCAAAAAAGCATTGTTTCTATGTTTTTTTGCTGAGATTTTATGCATGAAAAACATGTATTCACTATACTTGATCTAAACGCCAAAACAACAAGAGTCAATACAATAATTTGCTCTTCGAAAAATGATACACTATTTTTAGAATGAAACATTTTCTATTTGATGAGTTGCAGTAGTTTTCATCAAATGAATGCGTAAATAAAAGAATAAATGAATTATTCATGAAAAATAAACGAACAAATAAATAAACAAAAAAAAATACTGAATTAATCTTGAGAAAAAGAAGTGAGTGAAGAAAATAGAAAATGAATAAAAAAATAAGTAGCTGAGTGAATAAATGAATGAATTAATAAGTACAAGAATGTGAATAATTTAATCACTGATGAAACACGTACATGATTTAGTAAATGAATGCATAAGCAGACGAAATGAACTATTTGACTTTTTCTACACCCACTTTGCCCTGTATGCACTTGATAAATTAAATCGAACTTTTAAAATCAAAACATGCGTAATATAAACTGAAGATGGACTGCATTGGACATCAGTAGATCTCAATTAAGAGTTAAAATAATAATTACAAAAATTTTTTCATTTTATAATAATAGGAAGAAATGACTTGTATATTTTTTCGTTAATCTTTGAAGTTATTTATTTTTTGACATGAATCAACTACATGTCCAAGAACTTAGTCAAAATATTGCTAGATAGGTGGAGCTGCATATTGTGAAAATATTTTACCCTTTCACTTTGTAAAGTTAACTTCGCCCCTAGTTGACCTATATTTAACCCTACACTGCATGATTTTTTGTTCTTTGAAAGACATATATATTTGTTTTAGTGTAATAAGAAAACATTGGAACACAGCTTTAAAAAATAATTTTGAAGATAGATGGTTATGTTTGCTTTAAGGACACTTAATACTTGCTTTTTATGATTGAGTTGCCTTATGCATGGTCATAAGTAAAAACGTCCATGTAGCCAATTGGCAACGCTATGCAGTTTAGGGTTAAAGTCAGTAGCTTTTCTGAGAGGGTGGCATTAGCTTGCGATCGAGTCTCAGCTCTTGTCAAACGCTTCAATCACTTGTATGTAGACTGTAGATCATTGAAATTTATCCTCTAACCAGTTCATGTGAAAACCACGACGTTATTTTTTTTTTTAAATATGATGTTGCAGGAAAATTCATTGTCGTTATCCATTCCTACGGCAAATTTCGACTGCTGAAAGAGGTAGACTTTCCTGTCCTACAGTTCAATACTTGTTGTTGTTTTTATTTATTTATGCATTTATTTTTTTTTAATAATTAGTAACTTTTATGCTGCGGGTTTCTGACGAAATCAAAGCAAAACATAAGCATCTTCTCCTTTAAAAAAGTAATGTCCAGTAAAAAGTAAAACTGGGTCTGTCGAAGTAAATTTATGAGTAAATTTTTCTTACAATTTCAACTGATTTTTGCTACACAGGAAAATCAGCATTTAAGTTTTAAAAAGCAAAATCCGGCCTAAACCCAAAATATGCTACGCTTACTTTCATACGTTATTGGTTTTCATTATAATTTTATTTTCTTCGTTTTTTTAAAAAATATTTATTTTATTTTATTTATTTGTTTTATTTATTTTTATTATTTTTTTTGTGTTTTGTTTTTAAGTTTTACAAACAATTTGTATTATGTCTGTAACATTTCTTCACTGTGTGTACACACAGGTCTGTAACATTTTTTAAAAACATCTCTTAAAAGTAGTTGAACTAGCCAGAATGTTAAGTTTTCTGCGCAACTAATAGCATTTCTTGGGAAGCAAATACAGCCATTTAAATTATGTAAAATGAAATTCTAACATATTGATGCTTTCCGTTTGGCGAAAATTCGTGGATTTTTGATATTGATAACAGAACACATGCTTCATAAAGCAATCGTTTTAACAAAACATGTAAGGTAATAACGCATATACTGCGCGCCACATAAATTATTCAAAAACAAGCTTTATCTGCTCTTATAATCCTTACCATATCAAAAGCTAACTGAAATTCAGGACATAGCGGAAATTAGTTTGACTTGAAATTAATGTGTGAGAGATATGCTAAACTTAATGGAGCCAATGAATAATGGTAGATAGCAGAGTTCAGTTTGCTCTGAATGCGTAATAAGACATCAAATGTTCCATTGCATATTGAAATGAGAATTGGCGGATTCATGCTATTCCTGATACAAAAAGCTGGAGTCAGACAATACTTGGTGAAGAAAAAGGGGGGGGCAGACAAATATGTTTGATACACACTTCAAATGTTTGATTTTACTAATTTTGTTACTCATGTTACGTTATCAATATATATATATATATATATATATATATATATATATATATATATATATATATATATATATATATATATATATATATATATATATATATATATATATATATATATATATATATATATATATATATATATACATATATATATATATACACAATACTACCACTAGTTTTCTATAAAATAATTATTTCAGCACATTTATTGACATAGTTTATTTCAGATAAGAGAAAATCTAAAAGCTTTTTCTTTCTTTTTTTTTTTTTTTTTTATGTATTAACTTTACCAAAGATGGGCAAGTTAATAAACAAATTATTAAGCTGTTGTGCAAACGTAATAAGTAACGAGTTGAAGTTTTTAAGAGTTGTTTTGAAGAGGACGCTCAAAATGTGAAAACGTTTTATTTTGAGTTAGATGATCGACGTAAATATGATTCACAGTCGCATAAATGTGGCTATCAGCTCCTAAATATGAAAGTTCAAATATTTGAAATGGAATTTAGTTCAATTAAGTTTTTTTTCATTTCTAAGCATTTTTAGAAAAAGAAAACAAACTTAAAAGCTTCTGAATTAAATTATTACGTCTTATCAACCTGACTAAACTAACAACATTATGTGAACACAAATGCTGCGAAAAAACAGTTTCAAATTCTAACTAGTTCTACTAGGTAAAACCATGCCTATGAAACAAATAGCGCAATAGTACACTGCTTAATACGATGTAATTAACTAAATCACCCTGCATTATCCAAAAGTTGTAGGGTGAAGTGGGGTAATTGCGTACTTGGGGCAAATGTGTACTCATTTGAAAAAAGGAGGAAAAACTGAAGCTAGCTGCTATCTAGTGGCACCATTTGGAAGCCTGTAGGTTAGTGATCACTTCTCAGATGGCTGCACCTATGTCCAGATAATAAGGCTTTATCAATCTGCCTCCATTTCAGCAGGTGTTTTTTTTCGTTGTGAATCACATTTCGTGGACTTTTGTTTACAGTGCTGCAGGATCACCATTTTCAGCTAAATTTGATTAGTTCTTGGATAAATCACTTGAAGGTAAGTTGTTTTCCTCATTAATGGCTGCAGAATAGTTGAATTAATGTTTACCTATACATACTGTTGGGGTATACATTTACCCCGGTTTGTTTTCAGTCACGGGGTAAATGTGTACTTTTTCCTGGGGCAAATGTGTACTACAGTAAACATTTACCCTAAGCAAAATTTACATAGAATACACATTCACCCACTCCTTATTAGACTTTTACAATCTTATTAGGCCGTATATTTTTGTTCCCAAATGTTTGATTGACCTCCTCACAATAAATTAATTGAAAAAAATGGAGAAAACACTTTCGTTTACCCTCACTCTGAAGATATTAGCGAAATCGATGGCAATGCTATTGTCACCAAGCTTCCAGAGCCATCTGAGGGAAAAAGAGGTGTTTTGATATTCCCAGCTAAATTTTCCTCCTACAACATGGGTTAGCAGAGTTGCTGAAGGTCTCACTCAAATTTGCTATTCTCATTTTGGCCAGGACTCGCCACTATAATTCCTTTTTTTTTACATTCCAAGATACAAATTTTGGCATGTTCTTTTCAATTTTGCTATTAAAGACGTTTTTTCCCCTTTAATCCTATGCTTTGTACTTTGTTTTCACCTTTGTAAACTGTACCAATTAAGAGAGGACAGAAGGTGGGCAACAAAAAAGTGCATAGCTTCCGCTGGAGAATTCGGAAATAAAAAAATCATACACAGAATTTTTTGTCCTTAACTGCTCTTTTGTACTTATTTGGCCCAACAGCAAAACAACTGAATTGTATAGGATTTTCATGCGGCGTACACATTTGCCCCAACTTGTGGGGCAAATGTATACTTCAGAGATGGTTTTAAAACATAGCAATATAACCATGAAAAAAATAGTTTTTTTTTTAATTCTTTGGGTGATTTGTAATCTAGAGAAACGCCGCTAAAAGATGATATAAAAAAAATAAAATTCTGAATACCCCCTCTCCGCCAGAGACTTAAGAAGTTGAATTTCGTCAAAACAGGTACACAATTACCCCACTTCACCCTACTACATAACGAGGCTGTACTGTATTAAAAAACAATATCTAGGGCTAATATTTTTTGCCTGTCTGAGTGTACTGTACATAATTTAGTCCTTTTTTTTTTCTTTTTTTGATAGCAGTTTTTATCATTAAAAGCGCTTTTTAGCATCACCTAAAAATTACCGAACTATCGAATACTTTGTTCTTTGTTTTTAAACTTCAAACTATTTCAAACATATAGAAAAAGTTTCATCGCTTTAGTTTAGTTATGAAACAGTAATGATTGATTTTAGGTCCCATTTGCTAAGGGACCTAATGCAAAAGCATTTTTTAACTGACTTTTTAATTATTAGTATAAAGTTTCAAAATAATATTTTTTGCATTCGGAAGGACAGCAAAACTGTGCATTGAATGAGCAGTTAAAAATTCAATATTACTATTCATTGTATACTAAACATAATGCATGAAATTTTTAAGAATTTTTACAAAGTTGACTACGGAACGTTTAAAAAAACGTCTATGCAATTAAATTCATATTTGAAAAGGTTATTGTTGCCTTTAGCAAAAGGAAACAAAATAAAAATATTTGTAAATTAAAAAAAAAAAACAAAAACTTACGATTGTCAAGAAAGTTAAATTTTAACACCATTTGAATTTTTAAAGAGTGAGAACAATGTTTTTAAAATTTGAAAATAAAGTACAGCCAGCTAAATAAGAATGAATACAATGCTAGCTATTTATTTTCCTTTTTACTTTTTATTACGGTTAATGCAATCACTTCGTTTGACATTTAATAATGTTCTGTCACTTTTGCATTTCATAAATAAATAAATTTCTTGAGACTATTTACAAGCAGATTTCACTCTCTATTTCCACTGGATAATTTTTTATAACCTGCACATTCACAGCTTCCAAGAATCTTTCTTCAGTAGTTTACCAGTACGGTAATTCATTTATATTTATATAGAAATAATGTTAACATTTAAAATTTGTAATTATATTGCACTTTACTCAAACATACGGTTACGCAATAGCATTATAATCAAAGTTTACTAAATTATTTCCCCTGAAGTATTAGAAGTGAATATTCAGTTTAGTTGACGATAAATAATTGTTCTAACCAACTAGTCTAATGAGTTCAAATGACTAATGTGAATTTCCGGAGTTTGACTCCCAGCTATGTTATTCGCTAAGTATTAATATTAATTGACCAGATCAGTGTAAATTCAATTCTCTTATCAAACGTAAAGTTGGATGAAATATGTACCGAGTATTTACGATCCGTGAATTACTAAAATCCTTGGGACGTATATATGGGGAAATGTTCTATAAGTCAGTAAATGTATGTATTTGGTTTTCAAAAACAAATATTTATTTATTTATATCCAAGGGAAAAAAATTGACAACAGTTAGTTATGTTGCAAGAAATAAAAGGCTTTCTGGAAGCAATTTCGCTATTAAGCATATTAAATTGCTCAGAAGTCCAAGATAATAATAATCGAAACAGCTTAATCAAAACAGGAATAATCTAAATACATCCAGGGGAGAAAAAATGAACTTATACGTTGAAATTTAAGCAAAAGTTCGTGCTTTTCACTTCATACAAGAAAACCAAAACTGCACATTTAAATATATCATCAAAATAATTGTTATCCATGATTTTTCATTTAGTGAGACATAAGGTAATTTTTATCATTGCAAGATGCCGTTTAATATCAGGACCAAGAGATGAGGAAAATAATCAATGATCATATACTCATGAAATATTCATTTAAATGAATATGTATAGAATCGCTGCTTAGTTAAAAGTAGAAAAATTAAGAATGACACTCATTTGCAACAAGGCAACTAGCTATTTCAACCAATTATTTCAAACTGCGTTCTACAGCGGTTGGCAATTGGAGGACTGCGGTGTAGTTACAGACCATGAAAGTTTAAGAAACGCTGAAAGTGTTTTTAAAACTCAAATTGGACAAATATTTTTTAAAAATTGTTTTCATCCAGGCAGCGATATGTTTAAATGCCACTTTTGCCACCTTTTCTAGTACGTTGGAAGTAGTTGCGCAACAAATTTACGTTTTATTAACACTGGTAAACAAAGATTTTGTTAAATGCATGACACATTTATTGTGTTTCTAGGTAATATTTGATGCTGACTTCGAATATCCAATTAGAATGCTGATTAGGTCTAGACAACTAAGAAGAATGTTCCTGATGCCAAATATCGAAAAAAAACCAAATGCTAAGTTTTTGGTTATTATTTTAGTGTTAATTATGCATGGGAATATAAGCACTTCTATCTAACTTTAGTCAAATGTTACAAAAAATCTGCTTGTGATTGAACGCAGCGCATCATTTTACACTAATATACGGTATTTTTCTCCATTTAACAGATAAAAAAGTTTTTTTCTGCAGACTAGTGTAATAAGTGTAGAATAAAAGGCGGCAAAATAACCGATAAAAATGTTCAGAAGTACCCCGAATCGAACTGATATTACTTACCGACCCCTACACACAAATGCATGCATACCATCTTCTGTAATACTTTTCATGAATCACATATGCAAGATAAATAGTCTGAAGTCCCGATTTTGACTTTCAAATTAATGAATAACGTTTTAGTTATTGCGGGAAATATCAGACATTATGTTAGCTTTCAGCATATCATAAATCTGGTCTACAACAGAAACTTTGCTTCCTGAAATAAATAACGATATTGTCAATCCTTTGACACATCACAATTTGCCATTTCAATCAAACATTTCGCAAATAACACACACGGGTCTAACCCAAAACATACACGTATTACGCCTTCTGAAATACGCATTAGGAATTATCCGTTGTGTTACAGGGGCGGCCCTAGCAGTTTTGCCGCCCCGGACAAAAATGCAAAATGCCGCCCCTCTTCATGATGAAAACTTGAAAAGAAAAAAAATGCTGGTAAATACGAGCCAATAAATAGATGTTGTGAAATAAAAACAGCATGACGAAATAAAATCCGATATTCAGGGTAGGATTTGAACCGAACGGGATCCTTCGCTGTTTTAGATATGGGACCCCTTTTGTAGTCCGAAAAACTTTATTGTAAGCAAAACTGGCCATTTTTGTCATCTAAATGTATCTGATTCGCTGATAAAGAACTTCATGTTTCTTTTTTTAATGCTCAAGCTGTCTTTTCTCTTTTTCTTTTGTATGTGCGTGTTTTTCACAAACTTTGAAGTTGGATCAGCATGAAGAAAATGATGCAGCGACAACTTTAAATGGAGTATAGAATAGTTGCAATTTCAGGGGGATCGGGGGTTTCTCCCCCGAGAAAAAATTTGAAAAGATATCTAAGATTCTGCATTTTGAGGCCGTATGAGGAGTAATTAAGAATAAAAAAAATTATCAGGAGAAAAATATGCGAACAAAAACTTTTAAAAATTTTTACCTTCTTTTGCAAATTAAAATCAATCTTAATAGAAATCGCTTGTGCTTGTGATTCCGCAAATCGTTGGCATAAATCGACAGAGAAAAAGAGCTTGGGAGGTGAAAAGAAAACACATTGTCTCTTGCTCACATCTTCTTTCGGTGCATAATTAATGTTTGATCGTCATTCCGTAACATGATAAATCGGGAAAAAATGCATAAAATGGTTTGAAAAAAAATGGTGTAAATACTTAGAAATTAAGAGAGTAACATCACGGGAATTCGGAAAATTAATGGTTCATACACTTGAAAAGACATAAAGTTGTAGCACTTTTCAAGGAGTTTTCAAGATTTATTGATTTTCAAAGACTAGAAAAACTATATGTTAGTCACTTTCCAGTCCCTCTTGTTAGTAGTTGCATCAATTTGTTGTTCTCTTTCAATTATCAAGAGTTCAGAGGTGTCAGTTGTGAAAAGTAGCTCCGATTCAAGATAATTTTTCTTTCTGAGGAGGAAAAAATAATAAAAAAATATTTGGAAATATTAAAAAATATTTGATCGTTTATAAAAATTGGAATTTTATTTAAAGTTCGGCTCTATGATTGAAAAAATATTGATCACTAGCTGAGCTATTTCGAACTTTCCAAGAACCCTGAAAAAAATAATGTACTGAAAAGCTTTTAAAAATCTGCAAAAAATTTGACCATGTTTGGAACAAGTTTCAAAAAAAAAAAAAAAAACTCTTCACATTTTCTGCAGATTATTTTTAGCTAGGAAACCCTAAGGAGTTCCCAAAATCTATAGGTATACGACCTCTGTGTTAGATCAAGCGCATTTATATGTCGTGATTCCTATCCAGTCAATATAATTTCCAAATATTTCATCACGGGGTAACTGCTGGGAGGACACTGTGACCACCTAAAACATTTCTTATTCGCCAAATCTTTAATGATTTGGATTCGGTAGAATTTATCGCTTTATTTGGTGAGTTGAGAATTTTTTCTCCTCCCAAAAAACTATGTTCGGGGCTCCCCTGTCTTCTATCAACAATTTCAAAAACTTTACATGCTGTCAACAACAACTTAAAAGCTGTCTACTGCAGTTATTTTGTTTTTTTTTTAATGTCTAAGTTGATATTATAGTTCCTAAAGATTCGTTTATTTTAGTAGGCAATGCAATGTTGCAACAGTCAAAAATGTTGTGTTGAAGTGGATATATTTAAATAACACACTTAAATATCGCTGCATTCATACTTTTCAAGATTCCAAGCTACAAAAAGAATGATGTTTGTTAAATAGTTTTGTACATTTTCTTTTCTAAAACTAAAATTTATTTTAGATATTTGTACCAAAATGCCGCCCCTAAAATTTGGCGCCCCGGACAGGGGTCCGGAATGTCCGGCGTTAGGGCCGCCCCTGTTGTGTTATGAATAATGCCAGCAGTGCCCGCTTTAACGAGTGCAATAAATAATGCGGTGCCAGTTGTTTGATTTCACGCGACGGGCAAATAGAGGCATTAGGTCGCTATTAACAGCTTAAACATCTTAGAGTTGGTAGAGTTTGTTCCAGAAATAAGCAGTGAATGAATCTAATTTAGTACCAGATGCATAGTGCTATGAGATAAACTTTCTGTTGTTTCTTTGGTGAGTCCAGTGTTAAAAAAAATTTCAAAAAATCTTACACGTAGACGAGTCTATACACTGCAAAAAATAAACTGTTGTTCTTACAGTATAATACTGTCAGCAGAGGTTCCAGTTTAAAACTAAAATTCACAGTACTACACTGTAAAATTAGCAATTTTACAGTTTATTACTGTAATTTTAGTTTATAACCACAAAATTAACGGTATTATACTGTAAAAACAAGACTATGATACTGGCAGCAGAGGTTCCAATTTAAAACTGCAAAATGCAGAGTAATAAACTAAAATTAGCAATTTTACAGTTTATTACTGTAAAATTAGCGATATACAGTTTATTATTGTAAAAGTAGCCATTTGCAGCTTATTACTTTAAAAGTAGCAATTTTTACAGTTTGTTACTATAAAATTAGCTGTATTATGCTGGAAAACGACATCTATTTTTTTACAGTGTATTTGTTTTACTTTTGGAGTTATAATGTCACAAAATCGATCGTTGTTTATAGTTTACTCTTAAAATAAGCCCTTCAATATTATTTAATCTTTGATACAGCAGAGAGAGAAAGAACGTCTCACCAATTTTAACAGCTGTTTAGGTCTATACCCAAGTAGCATCAACTCATCGCATTTTGCTCGGTCCTTCAGCATAACTCCTCGTAAACTGATCCCGTAACACATGATGACATCGTTCCGATCAGTATCCGAGCACGGTTTTCGATGAGCTACTTTTCATCGGAAAGCGATATCCTTCCGATCAACTCTTTCGATGAAAATAAGCCGAGCATCCAAAATTGATCCTAAATTCATCGGCACGGGACTGCACTGCTCGTAAATTGCTCAAAATCTCATCGTATTTCTAGAAAAACTCATCGGATGTTGCGACTCAGATTTTGTTCGGCCGATGAGACATATTGGAACAATTCCCGATGAGAACTCATCGAATCCGATCATCGGCCGATGAGGTTACGCTGCTAGGGTAATATACTCTTTAACTATTGCTGGATCGTTAATACTTTTCCAGTACTGAAGAAAATATGATACGTCAATTTAAATGAAGAGATGAAAACTCCACACCCTTCTTCCAATCAAGGGGTAGACAAAAACTTTTGAAAACTTTGGAAAAGGCTAAGCTATGCTTAAGTATTGCCAAGAGCTTAAAAACCCAGACGAACTTTCTTTATGAACCAACACGGTGCAAACGGTTCTTTAAATATAACTCTTGGAGATTAAACCTGACTTTATGAAGAATTTAAACTAAAATTTATGTTGTACCATTTATAGTTGTACAAAATTTTTCATAAATGGCAGCCTAATATATTTTCTCCTATTTTAAACATTCAAAACCATTAGTTGATCTTGTAAAGTGTAGCTCTAAAACGCTAACTACGATTACGAATGTTTTTGCTACGATTTTACGTAGAAAATCCTAGTAAAAATATTAACAATTGAAACAGCTAACTGTTTGCAGTCAATTATTAAAAAAACAATAATGCTTTCTTTCAGAAAGATTGAATGAAAAATTGGTTATGAACCATTCTGTACAGGTCTGTGGCTAGAAACGAAATTTTTGCTGTGTTAGTTTTATTCGGTTTTTGCTTTTTCCCCCCACAACAATTCTAGTTTTCGGGTAATATTAAAAATGTCTGCTATGTACATGCAGCAAAAAAAAAAAAAAAAACTATACTGATATAGTGTTTCTGAAAGAATTTATTGTTTATTTATTTATTTATTTATTTTTGGATTCCGTTTGGGTGAAATATAAACTCGATTAACCATCTTATTGTACTTAAAAGTTCAATGTTGATCTGTTTTTAATGATACTGCTTGCTTTTAGCCCCTTTTTTTAGTAATAACAAGTTCAGTTAATTACATCTATTTGTTATATTTAGCTAAGATAAGGATTTTTCAGTGACGAAGTTGATAAAGAATTAAAATAAAAGCTACGAATACTTTTTGAAAACTGTACAAACTAACTGAACGTAGGAAGTAAAACTAATGTAGCAGAATAAAGTGTCACATCAAATTTCAGTTATTAAAAATTTAATAAAAATATCTACCACAGATTTTTTTATTTTTCACGCTTTATTTCATCCTCAATTAATTTCAAAAAGTATTACTTCATAACATTTCACATATTAAAAGTTAAAACTACTTAATCGTGAACCATGGCATTTTAAATAAAATACTGTTCCTAAAATATGAAAGCTTGAGGAAAAGAAAATTCTCACCCAGAGGATATTTTCCTAAAAATGATATAGGGTGAGTTCTGGTAAGTGCGTCCACGGGGTAAGTGCGTCCACTGGGAATTCTATGAACACTGTCTTGAAATGGCTTCTGCAACACATCGACTATGTTAGATAACTGTCTAATGATAATTTCAATAGGTAGAATTCAGGCCTGGATTCAATAGACGAAACACAATCAGGGATAACTTAAATGTCTTCAAAATAACTCTTAAGTAAAGATTGAGAAGGTTTTGTTTCAGTTTCTCTTGTAGTCATACCAAGCAATTGAAGTCAAGAAATGCAAGTTGTTTCTTTTAAGTAATAGCTACTAATAACATACATGGGATATTTTGATCAAATACTCTAACTAAAATTTGTTTATATGACGGTACGCACTTTCCCTTTCTTTAAAGTAAGGTGGGGGTAAGTGCGTACCATTTTGATGGGGCAAGTGCGTACCACTATCATGAGGCATATGCGTACTATTATGCGGAGCAAGTGCGTACCATTATGATGAGGCAAGTGTGTACCATTACGTGGAAAATCCGACTCTCGTAATTCACCTTTAATTTTGCTTATAACTCTTTTATAACCCGATTATAAATCCGACGTCATTTCCATCAAGTATTTATATTAACATTAAATGCGGCATAAGATTTCAATTTTATTCATTACCTCTGAAATATATTGACTTTTAGATATCAGTTAGTAAATTTTTCGTTGAAAATAGCGATCATGAGCTGTACTTAATTTAAACCAGAATGACAAATGAAGCAATGAAATTAAGTGAAACACTAAATAAGGAACCAACTGATTCAAAAAACGAAGGTGGAGTAATGAATAAATTATATTTAAGAAAATTAAAGAACACCTTGTGAAAAACTATTTGAATGTACAAGAAAAAAAAAAGTACAAGTATCACATCATGATCAATTATTCTCTTTTTTTTTTTTTGCTCTTTATTTTGTGTTTTTTCTTACTGCTGCTGATTCTAATAAGAAGAATATTTTAAAACCGTATTTATTCAAAAAAAAAGAAAGAAAAAAAAAGCGAATTGTTCACTCAGGTCACCTAACGATCTACCATACAAATAGAATTAAAGAAAATCACAGGGGTACGCACTTACAACAAAGCTATTGGACGCACATGTCTCATCTTACATTTAAGAAGGGGTAAGTGCGAACCCTGGCTTAAACACAGACTGATTAATGTATTTAACCAAAATAAACTATGTAGACTATGTGTGATTATTACTAAATAAAAACAACTTACATTTGCTCACTTGGTCTTATTAAAATGACAGAGGAAGAATCACAGACACAACTCTCTCAATCTTCAAATCACAGTTGTTCTCAAGACACATGGAATATCACTGATTGCGTTTCATCCATGCAAGCAAGTGCTTAACTCTAGTATTAGGAATTATCCAAAGGCAACTACCTAACACATTTAATATGTGCCAGAAGTTTTTTACTGCTCATATTCGCATAATTTAAGGTGGACGCACTTACCCCGCTAGGTAGGGAAAGTGCGTACCTTAGAATAGGTGTCATAAACCAGGTCACAAAACCTATGCTTATGGTTTATTTGACATATTATGTGCTTGAAAATCTTAGTAAAGGATCTGGAAAGAAAATTAAAAAAAATTGTGAGTGTACAAGATTTTTCAACAGAGCAGCATCCCTGAGAACATGAACTTTGCAAAAAAGGGTACGCACTTACCAGAACTCACCCTAATATTACTTCTTTTGCTAATTGGATAGGTTCTAGAAGCTACTTCTTGTTGAATATAATAAAATGAAATATCGAAAGACGTTTTTTCATGCTTTCTTTACAATTAAAAAAAGTCCCCGGCGGTAGTTTAATAGTACAGTGTTTTATTTTTTTTTCTCGAAGCTTCTCAAGTTAAATATTATTTTATCTGTACTTTATTTCTTACTTTTACTATATTTTCTTCATACCAAATGTTTAAAAAAAATTACTTTCAAAAAATACTTTTTTTAGTCTCCGATCAGGTTAAATACATTTAAAAAAAAAAAAAAACTTAGTTCTGTTGCACTAAATCACAATTTTAGGCACGTACGGATATTTATATATTTTTTTTAAACAAAAAGATATTGTAAGAAAAAAGTATTACAAATCACAAAAATTTGCCAATGAAATGTGAACTTAAATTCCTTCCTCTAGGGTTTTATTATAAACTTTCTTCAATATTTTTTTAATTTAAGATTTCTTTAAAGCAGTTGTTTCTTAAAACTCCTCATTTTTTTTAAATGAAAATTTAAATAAATAAATTTCAATAAAGAAATTTCCAGTAAATAAAGTATTGAAGTGCAACTTCTCTAGTTTCCTTCCTAATGATGAAAACAAATAAGAAGTTAATAGCTAGTGTTACTATTTTTTCTAGCATTGCGAGCATAACCGAACTGAAGGCAGATATTCTCTAAGAACCTAAGATTGTCAAAAACCTGGTAGTTAATATAGAATTAGCATACCAAAAAATTAGCTACCCGTTTTTTGGCACTCTTAGCTCCTATAAGAGAATATCTGCCTCCAGTTTGGTTACTTCCTACTCCAGACTGATGAGTGCACAATAAGGATTAAACTGCAATCTCTGGATGAAATAATAGAGTTAGCTGTTTTTTGCATTGAATGCCTTGTCCAGCAACTTACATTTGGACTACCTCGTAAAGTATTAATCATATTACATTACATTTATGATAAACAGCATTATTTTTCAATATACTAAACCAAAACTATGCATTATTACTTGCAAGAAATGTTTACTAAAATATAATTAGAATATAATATTTAATGTGTTCTTATGCTTATTAAAACATTTTTTTTTTTTTTCAAAGTTTTTGAAAATATTTTCCATGGTTTAACCCTTTCAGTACCAATATTTTTTTCTGATTGAAAAATTTCTAGGAATCTGGGGAAGTTTTAGGTAGGACAATTGTCCTATTGTTCTATCTAACAATTTTATCGCGACACATTTATTCCAGTGGCATTGAAAAAGAGACTGAAAATACAATGAAAAACTAAATAACTTTTTATTGGATCAATTTTATAGAGTCATTGCCTGAAGGGTTAACAGCTGTACAGTGAATCGTTTTAATTAATCGTATATTTATTCGATTTGTGACCCCCCCCCCCCATGCGAGATTTTTCTCTCATTTATGTTTCGAAGATCATGTTCACCATCTATATAAATATTACTAATGGAAAATTAAATACAGATAAGCAGAGCTGCTATTGCTCCAAAACACGTATCGCTTAAAAAAACTTAAGCAGTAATAAACGGGAAAAAAATATATAAAAGATTTTTTCATGAATGTTTTGAATGTGATCATTAATTTAAATTAAACTTAAACGAAGAAATACGCATTAAAAATTTCTAAAAATGGTATACAATAACTCTTAATTACTGCTTTAATTAAAGATAATTATCTTCTATCTTGTGCGTGATCGTGAGATTCAAAAAAAGGGTATTTTTATGAACGTGTTTACTTACTTAATGCAAAGTTTAATCCATACATTAGATTTTTTTAAACTTTTAACTGAACCAATTAATAGTCATTAAATATAAACTTCTTCAATTAAAATGGATTTTTTTCCTCCTCAAAGGTAATGTTAAATTAAAAAATCTATATTGCATAAAAAATAATTAGAATTTTTTTGGGCAAAATCTGAATAAAAGTAATCAACATAAATGAAGCTCAAATCGTGCCATCCCAATTTCTGATGTATTTACATTCATTGTTAGTTTAATTTATTAATACATGGGAAATGTGTTTTTTTAGATTAGTTCCTGTTCTGATTACTACTAAATAAACGTACAAAACAAATAGAAAAAATCACAATCAATTCAAGGAAAATCAATTTTATGAAAATTCTTTGTATTTGAGAAAACCAGTAAATTTTCTAGTAATTTTTATTTAATAAAAAAGATTTTTTAAAGTATATATAATGCTATTGCATAAAATTATTCATACCGCGATATTAACGGGCCTTTTCCTTCGTTGAAAAAAAATTCTCCCTTGTAATAAATATCACAGGATCGTATTAATGCGTCTGTGATTGTTTAAACTGATTTTATATTATACAGTGTGCAAACGTTAGCGTTTAATCGCTAAACATACTGCTCCCAAAATTTATTTCAAAAAAAGTTTGCTACTAGTTTACGTGAAATAATCATAGGTAAAAAATGACTAGTTGAGACTAGTTCAAGACATTGAAAAATTCATTGCCAAAAATATAAGTTCGCACAACATAGTAAAATTGTGCAAAAGCAAGAGTGAAATATTTTGAAATATGAGACCTTGAGGAAAAAAAATATATTTCTCTCGTCTTGTACCATTTTTTTAAAGATATATTTTTTTTAAGTTTGATATGCTAGGTGATAATTGAAGTTTAAACTCTAAAAAAAAAAAAACGTTCGCGAACGAAACAACCTTTTTCGCTTTCTTTAGATGCACAGACATATTTATGTGATTTTACGTATTTATTTAGAGCGGACATACTCATGACTTTTTGTTATTTAGAGCGGACATACTTGTGACTTTTTGCTCCAAGCTTAGTTACTCATTCATAAAGGTTTTTAGCTACACTCAGTTGTTTTTCAACCGAAGGTAACTAGTTGACATAAATCGTTCAAAATTGTATAAAGATAGTTACTAGCGTAGATTAAAAAGCATATATCCAAAGTAATAATTATTTTTAGTAAGTTTCAATTATTAACAATGATATTAAGTTTTTTAGTTAGAAAAGATTCAGAAAATAAGACAGTTTAAAAGCAAAATAAAGTGTATTTGAATGCGAAATAACTCTGAGCGAAGATGCAGACAATAAATAAATAAATAAATAAATAAGATTCAAACAGTAAACCCAAATTTAAATAATCTTGTTGATTAAGGAGGTAGCCTAATTTTTCTCACTGTTCTATACTATGTGACGACATTAAAACTAAATTTTAACATATTTATTTTAAACAATTAAGGGTTACAACTGGTTAAACAAAGTGTTTTATTATGTGCCAATACACTAGGTTTATATTTGCATTTTTAATAATAATTCATTATGTGGAATCACATTTAATTAAAAAACAGGTATTAAAAACTTTTTCCTCTTTTTAAAACAGTAAATTCACTTTTTGCGAACTTGTGTGAATATTTTAGAATCTGTACACATCGATTTGTTTTGATTAAATCTTTTTCTCATAAGTGTATGTGTCGATCATGCCATAAATAGCTTTCATTAAATCAGTAGGGCTAGAATATTAAACAGTATTTTTTTTTCAAAGTGCTTCAAGCTTAAAAATCCAACAACACCTTTATTAAAAGAACTACAAAATGTCAGATGGCATAAAAAAAATCATTTGAATAACAGGTAAATCTAAGAAGAAGAACGCAACAAGGAAGAACTTTCGAAGAATCCAATCACACAACCGTTCTTTATTTTCAGCAAAAATCTGTCTCCAAATTGCCTAATCTTCCGTGATGTAAGGTGTTGTTGATTTTCTTTAATGTGCTTTAAGACCGGCCGCTGATTAAAAGAAAGCTCCAACCAACACCGGAACAAATCACAGAAGACAGCTTGTGGAACGTTTAACAAGCGGCTCGAAATTGTGTTTCTTTTTTCCCCGCCAAACAAGAAGTTAGGGATTTATTAGAAGATTTACCCTATTGCTTAAGGCACATGTTTTATTTACTACTCTCATTGCTTTTAGATACATAAATTTTGGCCCTATTTTGCCGTTTTAAAAAGGAAGGAACACAAATTCGTTTCATTTTCCATAAATAACTCGTTGGCGTGGAAAGTGTAATTTGTTTTCTTAAATTTCTTTAATACGTTATTTAAATATATACTTACCCGTGGAAGAAAATGATTTCGCTAAAGGACTGTGGAAATATCTGTTTTGCGATAGTTTTGTTTAAAGTTTCATCTTTGATCTGTCTAACCACTTTTACTTTTTTCGCAATTTTTCCTAACCAAAATAAGAATGGCTTATCTAACTGCCTATCTTAATTGAAGGGCTTGGGAGACGAAGGGGATATGCGACAAAACAGAAATTGCGAGTAATTAAAGTTCAAAGTTTTATTGTTGCAGTTGTTATAGCTTTTTTGTTTTCTGACTTTGTCGTTAGTGTGCGTATGAAAATTGTGTAATGAAGTCTACTTTTTGATGTACCATGTTTTATTTGATGTATCCATTGCTTACCATTGTCCAGAGTGTTCATGTTTCAAAATGTAACATAGCCCTTTCATCCTACAAGCCCTCCAATTATTATCTACTTATATTAAAAACTGAGTATCTTTCTAACTATCTATCTTTCTATGTCACGCTTATTTCTCCCGAACGCCAATGAACTGAAAGTCGAACCAGGTACCGATAGATAGGTAATTTTTCAGGCTTCATTAGTTTCAATCTATATGATTATACGATTTTAATTAGCGAAGATATCAATTAATAAGTAGTCAAATTTAAAGCGATTAAGCCTAATAAATGATTAAACTTCCAAGACATTTTTTCTTACCGTTGCCATTTTGAATTAAAACGTTAATTAAATTATTGAACTATTTAAAATTCCAAGATATTTATTTCTTTCCGTTGCGATTTTAAGGCAGGAATTCAAGTGAAACACGGACGATCGCAACTCACCAATGCAATCGCAAATTCCAAAATTTGGATTCAAGTGAAACGAATTCACTTGAATTCGACTTACAGTAGCGGTTGCAATATGCGATCGCCTCGAAGCGACTGCAATGGTGTTTCACTTGAATTCGGCCCTAAATTAAAACGTTAATTAAATTGAACTTTTTAAAATGAAAGAGTGTTATTTTTTTCCATTGTCATTTTAAATACGTGTTATAACAAAGTTCTAACAATTGTTTTTATTCTAAATATTAATGACATATTTTTTCTCAGGTACCATTTTGAAAATGTGTTTTTAAATAAAATTGCAATTGCTGTTTTTAGAAGGGACTTTTTCTGGCTGCGATCTATAAGTAGTCAAATTTAAAGCGAATGTATAATTAATAAGTAGTCAAATTTAAAGCGATTAAGCCTAATTAATGATTAAACTTCCAAGACATTTTTTCTTACCGTTGCCATTTTGAATAAAAACGTTAATTAAATTATTGAACTATTTAAAATTTCATGATATTTATTTCTTTCCGTTGCGATTTTGAATTAAAACGTTAATTAAGTTGAACTTTTTAAAATGAAAGAGTGTTATTTTTTTCATTGTCATTTTGAATACGTGTTATAACAAAGTTCTAACAATTGTTTTTATTCTAATTATTAATGACATATTTTTTCTCAGGTACCATTTTGAAAATGTGTTTTTAAATAAAATTGCAATTGCTGTTTTTAGAAGGGACTTTTTCTGGCTTCGATCCAAATATTAAAAGAACTTTTTCGTTTAGAATTTTGCAATTAATTTTACCGGAAGAAAGCGGTTTGGAAATAATTGTTTTTGGAAAGGAATTTTATTTGTAATTTAGGGAGAGTGCTAAGTATGCGCTACTTGACATCGTCTTTATTTCTGAGGAAGCATGTGCAAATAATTCGATTGATTCTTTGATGCAGGAAAGCTTTTTAGCGAGCCGCTTTAGCGGGGAGTAGTTTATTAAACTTTTCCTTGGTACTTTAAAGGCGAGCCGCCTTGGCGGCGAGTAGTGAATTGAAACTTTCCTCGCTACTGTAAAGGCGAGCCGCCTTGACGGCGAGTAAACTGTTTAAACTTTCCTCATTTCTTTAAAGGCGAGCCGCCTTGGTGGCGAGTAGTTTTCTCAAACTGCCTTCACTACATTACAGCCCGTGCGACGCCGGGCTACGCAGCTAGTGTTTGCATATTTTTCGAGAAATTTGTTTAAATGTGTTACACTCGTGCATGGAAAAAATGTTTAGGGAAGGGTTGAGATTTTCTTCAACTATGAAAAACCTGCAAATTTTATCCAAATTTTTTCAAACTTGCTGCTAATTTTTCAGCAAAGGATCTGATTCAAAGCAAAATGCATCTTAATTAATCGCAGAAAAGATAAAAAATAATTTAATTAATAAAGTACATTTTCTCGTGTTTATTTATTTTCACGCATTTAGTGCAGAGCGATTCCATACCAAATCACCGAATGGGGGTCGCACGACCGACTCGGATTTTTTTTTAATTTGGTACACAGATTGATGGTATAGAGGTATGAAAAAGCCCAAAAGGAAAGTTACATGCTCCATTTATTTTCTGAGATACATGCCTTCAAAGTTTGTCCGCCACGTCAAAATACTAAAAAAGTAATGTTATTTAATCATTTTTTAAAAAAATCGTACTCATGCAAAATAAAAGTGTTAGATATCTATGGAAACTAGTTACTCCAGGCATTCTGAAAAAAAATATTAGAACGTTCATAATGAAAATTGCCAAGGTACAGGGCTCTTTGAAGTTGTCACCACAAAAACTTGATTTTGCAGATTTTGCTAAAATTCAGGCATTTATTACAAAAAAAGGCAAGCAAAACCAAAGGTTTTCTCACTTTCTGGTAGTGTACAGGTCCTCCCTGTAAATTGCTACGCAATAAATTTTTTGGGTTTCTCACTCCTCCTTGGAAATATTTTAGCTTAAAAATAAGCCATAAGGCAAAAAATGCGTTTTTGGCCATCTTGGCAGCCATTTTTCTCATAAAGGGGGAGCAGTAGAAACTTTAATTTTTTTTTTAAACAAGCCACTGATATGTTAGCTATTCACAGGAAAAGAGTTTACTTTTGGTTATTTCTCCCATTAAGAGATATCCTGCTGACAGTATATGCATGTTTTTCGCGACGACCATATGCTTTTGTTCCCCCTCTCATGGACTTAAAATTAATTAAACCAAAAAATAATTTGTATTTATTATTAGCTGTATTATCTACTCAATATGTCATGAAATTTAATTTATTAAATCATTGAACAATAAATTAGATAATTGATGAAAACAAGAAAAAGTATTTCTCTGATGCCTGAGCATTATGCATTCATAATTATAAAGCACTAAATACTTTCTTGAGAAATTAATTAACATAAATGAGCTCTAAATAGTTATATTATAAGCAATACCCAATCTTGTGATTGGGATAGTCCTGTTTTTATTTGAAGAATTTCTTGAATATCACATGAATATCAGGAAAATAAATGAGGTCTTTTCGTTTGATGAAGGATACTTTATGACAAATTTCATTTGATTAGCTACTAACTGAGCATGGTGATAAAGAGCTATTAATTTCAGCATCGAATTCCATTTTACCTTATTAACAGTTAAATATTTATAAAATAATTAAATAAATAATTTTATATAAAGCCATGCTTGAAGAATTAAAATTAGTGCAACTAATTTATTCCCATACTGATCTTTACAAAACTGACATGTGTTGAGCACTGATAAGAACTGACAAGAATAAGTTTACTCACTAAAATACTAGTTCACAGATACTATAAAGCGTACATTCTATTTTCTACAAAATAATACTGCAACAAAGAACAAGGGTATAAAGGGGTAGGTACTAAAGAATTTCTTGAAAAATCAATTAAAATAAAGGAGCTTCGAATATTTATCTCATAGGCAATACCCAATCTTGTGATTGGATGTTCCTGATTGATGGCTATAAACAGGAGGATAGCCTTGTTCTTTGTTGCAGTATTATTTTGTGGAAAATAGAATGTATGCTTTATAGTATCTGTGAACTAATATTTTAGTGAGTAAACTTTTTCTTGTCAGTTCTTATCAGTGCTCAACGCATGTCAATTTTGTAAAGATCAGTATGGGAATAAATTAGTTGCACTAATTTTAATTCTTCAAGCATGGCTTTATATTAAATTATTTATTTAATTATTTTGTAAATATTTAACTGTTAATAAGGTAAAATGAAATTCGATGCTGAAATTAATAGCTCTTTATCACCATGCTCAGTTAGTAGCCCATCAAATGAAATTTGTCATAAAATATCCTACATAAAACGAAAAGACCTCATTTATTTTCCTGATATTCATGTGATATTCAAGAAATTCTTCAATTAAAAACAGGAGTATCCCAATCACAAGATTGGGTATTGCTTAAAATATAACTATTTAGAGCTCATTTATGTTAATTAATTTCTCAAGAAAGTATTTAGTGCTTTATAATTATGAATGCATAATGCTCAGGCATCAGAGAAATACTTTTTCTTTTTTTCATCAATTATCTAATTTATTGTTCAATGATTTAATAAATTAAATTTCATGACATATTGGGTAGATAATACAGCTAATAATAAATATATCATTATTTTTTGGTTTAATTAATTTTAAGTCCATGAGAGGGGGAACAAAAGCATATGGTCGTCGCGAAAAACATACATATACTGTCAGCAGGATATCTCTTAATGGAAGAAATAACCAAAAGTAAACTCTTTTCCTGTGAATAGCTAACATATCAGTGGCTTACTTAAAAAAAAAATTAAAGTTTCTACTGCTCCCCCTTTATGAGAAAAATGGCTGCCAAGATGGCCAAAAACGCATTTTTTGCCTTACGGCTTATTTTTAAGCTAAAATATTTCCAAGAAGGAGTGAGAAACCCAAAAAATTTATTGCGTAGCAATTTACAGGGAGGACCTGTACACTACCAGAAAGTGAGAAAACCTTTGGTTTTGTTTACCTTTTTTTGTAATAAATGCCTGAATTTTAGCAAAATCTGCAAAAATCAAGTTTTTGTGGTGACAACTTCAAAGAGCCCTGTACCTTGGCAATTTTCATTATGAACGTTCTAGTATTTTTTTTCAGAATGCCTGGAGTAACTAGTTTCCATAGATATCTAACACTTTTATTTTGCATGAGTACGATTTTTTATAAAAAATGATTAAATAACATTACTTTTTTAGTATTTTGACGTGGCGGACAAACTTTGAGAGCATGTATCTCAGAAAATAAGAGGAGCAAGTAACTTTCCTTTTGGGCTTTTTCATACCTCTATACCATCAATCTGTGTACCAAATTAAAAAAAAATCCGAGTCGGTCGTGCGACCAACTTTTTTTTTTTTCGGTGATTTGGTATGGAATCGCTCTGCAGGAAAAAATAAGACAGAAAGAACATTAACGTAATAAACAATTTTTATGAAATACCTATTTTACTCCATTAAGGGTAAAATGAGTCATCAAGATTTTGTGGCGAATTTTTATTACTTTAAAATTTGAAATTAAATGTTTGCTAAAATTATAGTAAATGCTTCTTAAAATTATATGCTCCGGAGAAAAATTATATTGAAATACATTAAAATTAGACATTCAAAATATCGATTTTGTTTACATAAAATTTAAAGAAGAAATAGAAACAAATCCAAAAAATCCCCCCTTATTTTAAATATGTAATCGCATGCACAGAAATGTTTGCTAGAACAATAAATGTTTTGAAATATTTCTTTTTGAAAATATTTCTAGCAATTTAAAACAAATATTTCAGTATGGAAATGTGTCTTGAAAATACAAAGCATTGGTTATCAAAATATTGTTAGTTAATTCAAATAAACTAGTAAATAAAAGAATATATCATAGCAAGTTTTTTAATAAGTATAATTTTAAAACCATCGTTAGCTCTTACAGAAGCAGCTTAATGAGTACAGGCCAGTTTTACTATAAAAATTGAAAGCATTAAAGATTGAATTTGATAATTAAGCAAGACTCATTTTCTGTGGTGTTTTCAATGCTTTTCTTGTAAGAATGCGCCGTACCGCGCCAAACTGTTTTTAAAAAACCTCGCTTGAACAGCGTGAAATTATTTGCTTTGCATGTATATTCATGAAAATTTCGTCGCAAATTATCTCGAACATCTGTACAATTTCTCAACATAAAAATTTGCCCAAAGCCAAAGTAGCCAACCGTGTCAAAGAATTTTGAAAAGTTCATACAATAATAATAACAGCAATAAGGAATAATAAAGTGTGTTTTCTTTTTCCCTTATAGGAAAGAAAAATGAGTCAACATAAATGCTTTATTGGCATAAAATTTTGAAAAAAACTTTTTCATTTCTAATTATCGTAAATAAATACCAAAAACACGCACAAGTGAATAAACGTTTTCATTAACAGAATGAAAGTATTTCTATTATTTCTTGTAGTTATTCCGTACTTTTACGAAAAACATTTATTTAGCGGGTTGATGCATAATGTACCAAATTATTTAAGCTTAATACTCACCAAAGATTTTAGGATAATATTGAGTACAATATTTTACAAAATCTTTAGCATATAATTAATAAAAGATTCACGTTAAAACTGCACCACAGGTAAAGAATTACAATAAACACATATATCCAAATAAATGCTAAATATTTAGTTATTATAAAAGTGAAATTAATATTAATATAAATAATAAGAATTTTTATAGTAATTATAATAATAGTAATTGTAATATTTTAAATTGTAGCAATAATAATAAAAATTATTATTATTAATTTATTATCATTTTTATACAACAATAATAATACAATATACTGCAAAACAATTATAGCAATAATAATAATGATAATAATAATGATAATAATAATAATAAAATGATAGTCAAAGAGTACAACAATTACACACACTTTAAACAATTTACTTCCCAGTTATCTACAATCAGGTTTCAAAGTATTTTTGTACAATATGCTTTTCGTTTTACGCTAAAAGCCAGACCTAATTGCGTAATGGAATTATCCCTGATAGGAGGTTTATCTGTTAACAAGAGAAAAGTCAGCTTGTTCCCTGATTTTAAAAAGAAAATAAAAACTGCATGCAAGTCCTTCTCCATCACTTGACGTTGAGTAACAGTATGATAAATAACTGATGAAAGAAGAGTTATTACGAGGTGTGCTACCAAGACTTTTTTTTCTCGAAGGGATTCAAATATTAGACCACAGATAAGATTAATACATACATATTCTTAGGACGTATTAGAAACTTGTTTTTTACATAACGCAGCAAAAATGACACTGAGAAAATACCATTTTCTCAGTGTCATTTAGTACGCTGGAATAGTAAGGGTTTTTTAAGATTAGTAAGATTTATTAAATTGTACATTATTTGACGTAAAAAATATTTCATTTCATTTTTATTTCTTTATGTTTGAAAAATATTTTTTTTTATTTATCATTTTTTTTTATTTATTTTGGAGTTCTTTTAGTGAAAGCACTTTATATTGAGAAATTACCTATCGGTAGATTTCTCTCGTTCCTTATTATACAAACCATATGTGTTTAGTTACCCATATGATACCTGAGCTGGGTTTTTTTTTTTTTTTTGCTTCAACTAAAGTTTTTATAGAGTTAGATAATATGTATAAATATGTATATATAGATTTATACGAATATGCATTATTCGTATAAATGTGTGTATAAAATTATGTTCTGTCATAGTTCTCTCTGAAAATTCTTTTGCGTTGAATATGTGAATTGTTTTTGTCCTTTTGCATATACATTTCCTTGGCAATGACTACAATCCTTTCCAACATCACATTTAAGTATAAATTAATTATAAATAAATCTAGTGAATTTTTTTTTAAACATTTTTTTCTTTGAAAGAAGGTAGCCTTTATACTCTAGTTTAAGAAACAAACATCATTTATTAAATATAATCTTCATACTAATCTCATTCATAAACACAAAAGCTCATTTTCTAAAAGGATTTTTGTATCATATCCCTTACATCATATACATAGAGTTCAGGTAAATAAACGTAACGAAAATTCAAAACAAGAAATACCGCAGTGATATTTCATCGTACATACCCGCAACCATTTATAACAGAGGGAAGTAGAGAACTTAAGCTGGCTGCCTCAGACTTCTAAACAAGTGCCGGAAATTCCCTGGTCCCTCCACAATATATATGACACGTAAACTCCGGCTGTGGTATCTTTTAAGTTGTTTGAAAAAGAGATTTTTACCCTTTGTTGTTCCTGCAATATTTTCTTTTTTTCGAGGAGGGGGAACATATCAAAGAGGTTACAAAGAGCACTTAAAATCGTCTTTATCTCAGGGAGAAAGAATCTTAAGTAGGAGAAAGTATTCCATATGAGAGTAGAATAAACGTTTGTTTTGCTTTTTTCGAATGATGTCATGTATTAAAGTTAACATCAAGATGTAGTAAATATACGAAGACAAAAACATCAGAAAAATTACTCATCATACTTAATATTGTCTACTAGAATCCCTTATTTTTAAAGAAGTACTCCTCATACTACACAGTTATTTATCTTTATATATAAAAAGCAAATTCGAGTTTTATATTCGATTTTTATAAAACAAGTTAAATAAATTCACGTGAATGTTAAATGACTTTGATGCTCTTTTTTCTTTAATTATGCATATTATTTTTACATATTTTTAAGTTTTTTTTTCATTATTTATCCACTCTTGTATTTTTACTTTTATTTTCTCAACTTGACAATTAATAATCACTTTTTTGGGACATACGCGCTAGTGTTTAACTAGACTGGAAAAGTTTTAATTATTTTGTAAAGTAGTGTGAGATATAAAAATCACTACTTTTGCTGTACTAAACTATAAAAATGCTAATTTTAGACTAATAAATTGTAAAATTGCTAATTTTAGTTTTACTACCGTGCTTTTTATAATTTTAAACTGGAACCTCTGCTGTCAGTAATGTACTGTTGTTTTTGCAGTATAATGCAGCTTGATTTTAGGGCAATAAACTATAAAATTGCTAGTTTTGCAGTTTATTACTATGCATTTTATTTTTAAATTGGAACCTCGGCTGCCAGTATTATTCTGTAAAAACAACAATTTATTTTTGCAGTGTACAATTGATCACAAAAAATTGAACTACCGTGTTGACTATTATTTTATTTATCCAATATCGTTCTCTACAGCCCACCTGACTCATAACAGCGTCTTCCCAATATTCATTGGACTTTTTCTGCCACCTACCATAGCATATTTCTTGCTTCTCCTTGAAGACACCTAGTGCACATTAGGGATGCACCGATTAATAGGCAGTACCGATTAATCGGCAATAATCGGCCACTTTGCCGATTATTATAATAGGCGAAATTGGGCCGATTAATCGGCTGAAAAATATATATTTTTTAATATTATTCTTTAAAGTGTACCTTCACTAAGAAACTATGTGCTTGATTTTATTGACAGTAATAACAATCCTCATAGTTGATATTAAGTTTTTAATAAATTTATTCTCCTGCTTTGAATAAATATACACATAAACAATGTTGCAACATTTTTCATGCGCGATAGTTTTGTCCTTAGTACTGTGTTAGCTAACCTCTAATTTTCAAAGAATAAAAGTCTTGAATTACATTGCTACTGATAATTAAAATTGAAAATTAAAAGTACTCCTAAATTGTGGGATGCTCACCACAGACTTTTTAAAAATTTTTTTATGTCCAATTAATATAATTAACGATGTATTAATGTAATATTATTGACAATAATATGTAAATCGGTTCTAAGAAATTTAATAAAATACTGAAATTATTTTGTGAAAATTAGGAAAATGGAAAAAACATTTTTTTTTCAGAAATAAATTACTTACTATTTCTAAACTTGGAATTGTACAAGAGAGAAAAAACAGTGTTTGTGAAATCATAGTATTAAAAACAATCATTCTTACCATTAATCGGCTCAGTAGATTAATCGGCCGATTGTCAACAACCGATTAATCGGTAATCGGTAATCGGCCAATTTGCTTATCGGTACATTCCTAGTGCACATTGCAAAGACTCTACTACATCCAATACATTTATATCACCGTCTGAAACAGAATTAAGTCATTTCATTCCAACTGCTGTGTCGGAAAAAGAAATGGCAGATGGCTTTACAACCCATACATTTGTACTTACACAGTAAAAAAAAGGGCCAGCGAAAATCAGATTATTTCGTAGACTACGCCCTAAAGAAAATGGACGATATTTATTAAGCTGCGAGAATAGCGAAGCATCAGGGATTTAGGTTCCTTTCCTGGAGCTTTATAAATAACAGCAATATAGCTGTAGTCGTAAATTTCAGAAACATAATGTCACTCCCTGTTGATAAACGAAGCTTTCGGTCTGTAATCTTTACCCCGTTGGTGTAATGCTTCTTGAAGCATCTTATATTAATATTATAAGGATTTATTGTCGATCGGAGCAATTTTTGGTACAATAGTGATTAGAAAGAATAATGTGATCTGTTTTTGAATGGGGGTGTAATGTCGCATAAATAATTGTTTTTTAGAAAGAAAAACTATGGGATCAATTGTAACGCGATATTTAAAGCACATAGATGTAATAAAAGGAAAAAATAGATCATAAACAATTGCTTTCAAAAAGAAACATTCATATTTTTCTTCCTTTATGAGGTGATTGCCATTAGAAAGACGCATTATTTCGAATAAGTCTTACACAAATGTCAAGATGCATTTTTATTTATTTATTTATTTATTTATTTATTTATTATTATTTTTTATTTTTTTTACTATTATTTTTTTTTTTTTTGCTTACCAATAAACAGATAACTTCTTTATATGCTCAAATGTTTTCATGTGTTACAATTATCTCTCCCTTTAACGATAGTTTATTCTCAAATCGCTTTTTTACTAAGAGAAAAGTGCCGAATATAAGCAAAAAGAAGTAATTTTTAAAGTTCAAATTTATATCCTTCGAAAATTCGTTTTATCACGCATAAAAATAAGAATTCTGAAAACTCAGTGTCTACACGGCAAACGATATTTTTCAGCAAATCACATTTGTTTCGTAAAGACATAAATTGCCCTGAAATGGGGAAAATAAATAGACGTGAGGAAGTAAAATGGTCAGTTTAAAAATTGAATTAGCAATAAAATAAATTTGACAAATGTCATTCATAAAACGAGCTAGATCAAAAAATGCAAGCTGAAACTAAAAAATATTCACTGAAATTCCAATTTTAAAATTTGCATTTGTCTTTATTGTGCAAATTACATACAACATTATGTCCAGAATATAATCAGGAGAAATTTAGTTTCATTTGCCTTTAATTTTGCAATATCCAAGATGAGAAGGCATTGAAATATTTTCTGTTTGTAGTTGAAAATAAATTGTCCTCTATTTTTTTCTCGAAAAAGCAACTACTACTTCAAAATGAATACAAAAACATTCGATGTATTTTTTCTATCATCATTTGCTCGTATAAAACAAGTGTGCTTTCACATCAAAACAATCGAAATCATCATCGATATAACTAAAATATATCCGGATCAATGCAATCGGAGCTCTAAAAACAAAATGGCGATGAATATACATAGAATTCTAAACTTTCATTAAATAAAATGATCTCCCAAAATGGCATCATTGCTTTGACGCGAAGAATTTCCATTTTCTAGTGGATTTAATATGTGATTGTAAGAAATAAAAATACAAGAAATGTTGGATAAAGCGATATAATTCATCCTGCTTTTCTTAAAACGAGGAACGTTAAATGACAGCAAAAAATGATTACGTTCTATTCTTGCTAGAGATTATTACAGATGTCACAATATATTCCTTCCCAGTAGAAGCGTAAAGAGGAATAGGAAATGAAATGCTATGACTTCTTGAAGAAAAATTGATGTATTTTTCGTGAATGACTCCATTTGAAGATGATTTATGCAAATACAGCATTCAGTTGCATTTCCTTAAACGGAATCCATTTAATTTTTTCTTGCATTTCCTGATAAAGAAACTAAAGAAGCTTATTTCGTGAAACAAAACACTATTAATATTCTGACATATGAAATAACGAATTGCATTCGGGGAAAATGCTGTAATTTTCGGTCTCATGGAATTGTATATCTCATTTAATATTTATTTGTGTTATTTTGATCGTTTTAAATGAATGATATTTTCAAAAAAGAAACATGCTACAATAAAAATTGACTAAGCATTAATAAAAGCACTGTACACTTTGATATTGGTTTTAGCATAAGAATTGAATACATTTTCTTTTCCTTTTCTGCCCTTAACGTTCCATTTTTTTTTCTTTGTATAATTTACAATCAAAGTCAGACAACTAAAGCTCGTGATTTTGTAACTTTTCTTAGCTTTTTTGTCTTAATGTTTTGTAAGACACAACACTGAAATATCATTTTAACTGTCTAGCTGCAAATCTTGCATCCATAAATACAAAACAAACATAACAAGTACCCCCCCCCCCTCATACAGTGGCAGTAATGTTTTTAAATTTCAACGAAAAAACAGTCCATTATTGCTCTTATGAAGCAACTTAAATACATGAGTGAAGTAGGGTTGATGTTGTTATTTTTGTCTACCTTAATTGATTGATAAAACTTGTAAAGTTGAGGACCAAGTTACACAAAATCAATTTTCGGGGTATTGCTTTTATGGATAATATTATTTTTAAATTGTCATATCAAAAAAAAAAAAAAAATCTAAACGTTTTATCATATAAAGCAAAGAAAATAACAGTACAAATACACTATAAATACAACCATAAAAAATTATTATATTTATACAAATTGCAAATGAACGATCAGCCTGCTTGAAAAACTTGATACCGCAGTTTCATTATTTGTTATCTTGTTTTTTACTTCGCAAAACCCATGGAGTCATTCATTTACATTATAATGCATTGTTGCATATTGTGTCACGTATCTGTCATTTACGTGAAAAAATTCATATTATTTGTCTTAATCGTAATGATCTTAAGCGAAGTTTATCCGTATAACTATGACAGGCATTCTTATTGTATCACTAAAATATATTTTTATTGATGATTAAAAACGTTTAATAGAATCTAAGCAAATAATTACATAGTTAGATAGTATGCATGATTAACAACTGGTTTTTGGAAAAATACAACTTAATTAATCTTTCTTCTTGCACTGTATTTTGTCTTAAAGTAAAATTATAAATTAATAATGTAATGCTTATAGGAAGATAAATTGAAGCGTAGTTTGTAATGTAAAAACAAATTAAATTTTTGCGCTACGAAAAGGTAAAAACACAATTTGAACAAAGATTGAACAGAACCCACAGGAGATTTTCGCAGTCTTTGCAACTCACGAATCATGCCAGTGTACATTGCGAGGTAAAATGTCTAAATATTTTTCTTTCACCCAGTAAAATTACAAGTAGTTAAGAAAACAAACTTGAATTCAATTCGCTCTTCTCTTTTTTCCAATTATTGCAAACGTTTTTACTACCGACTACTTGACGGAACTTTAAGGGCCACTTATGTTTCCAATAATCATAAACGTCATTTAGCGAAACGGCAAAGCTTAAATAAGAGCAATTTCTGTTTTTTTTTCCTCCTACTGTCGTTTTAATAACTAAACTTAGCAGTTTGAAAAGACATCAATATTATCATATCACCAATAATAAGTTGAAGCTTTTCCTCCCCACTCCTATTTTCTTTTGCGAGAGAGAAAATTTAAGTACAAGCGTAAAAAATGCTCTTACGTTGACAGAAATTAAGGATGCAACTTTTGTTACAGTTACTCCCAAGAGATCAAAGTCGAAACGTGTAAAAGGAATAATAATATCAACAAAGTCAGCCCGAAAAAATATGTTTCACACTTTTTAGTTTACATAAGTATTGTTCCTTCAGTTTTACTGAATGGCTTCTAATAATTTGTTAGCAGCTTATAAAGAAAAATGAGAGCAATTTTTAGTGAGGTGGGAACATAAACCTCAAATTACATATCAACCATTATCAAAAGTAAATATCACCTTTTATGGCTTTAGTTTTTTTTTCTGTTTTTTTTGTCTTAGGAACAAGTCTAAACCAGAACCAAAGTAATTTATCATTATAATGGTTCTAAAACCATAGAGTTAATAATTAAAATAGCAGGACAAAGTGTGTTAAGCTCCCATGATATTTGGTATTGGAAAGGAAAATAGGCTTCAAAAATTTTGAACTAATTGCTTACTTCTGTTTTACTCACATAGGTTTAGCATTGTGTTTGATCCTTCTGAACGTAAAGTTTTTTCAACCTTCACATTTAAATTATCATTTTTAAACTATTTTAAATAGCAGCAGTGAAAAGTGTTCATAATACAACATCTTTTTAGTTTTACAAAAGCACACACGCACAGATTCATATCTCCTTTTTATTTGTATGACACAAATTCGTTTTACCTTCGCACCAGATGGTGGTGGTATCCTGGTAACGACAACATTCTCTGCAGCATTTGACGAGCTGTCGGATTATTAGCACCAGAATAAAGTATCCCATCTTTGTCCCAATACATCCCCCGCCGCGTTCGCAATTTTTCGATAGAACTTCTATAAACATCTCTTCCTTTTTTCCCCCTCCCCCACGACACATTTGTGCTAAGGCGATTGTTGCGATCCTCAATAGGGGACCACACGCATTGTTAGGAATGACTCCTTGGGGCAAAGGGAAAATTCGATTAAGGCAGCAACTCGGTACATTTCATAGATGAGAATATAAGATGTAATGCAGAAGTTAATATAACCGGGGACGATGAGTAAAAAACAATAGAAATGCTGTTAACTCTTTTGGGATAAAGACAAAAAATTCCTTATCTCCAACTGTTTACAGCATTACTTAAAAGAAAATAATCTTTAAATTAGTTTTAAAAACTAAAAAATACGCTTTCAGATGCTCTTATAATAAATACATCAACATGCAATGTAAGTAATATAGTTTATATAATATAGTTAAGCCTTTAGTATTAATAGTAGCAAAAAATATATTACTTTTATATTTGCAAAGAACGTGAATTTTATCTTTTATTCAGAGCTACATACAAACAACTGGAACACTTATAACACTCGTACATCAACCTGTAATATAGTTTCGCCTTTAGTATGAATAATAGTATTAAATATATTACTTTTATATACAAACCTACAGTTACATACCCAGAGTTACATACAAACCTACAAGTGAAACTAATAAAAGCGTATTAAAAAGAAAACCGCTTAAGAATTAACATTTGTTTTATAATCAGAACTGCTCATTGCATATTCTTACTCGAGCAAATTTTTAGTTTTTTTAGTAAAATCAATGACACAAAAACTGCATTTATAATAGATCTAGTTATATACATTCAAGCTATTTTACATTTCACTAGCGAAAAACGGTTATTAATATCAGAGAGCTGAAATATTTTGTTCAAAAATGCGTTAGAGCTGCAGTCATTGTGAGATAAGGAACCGAAGCTTAACTACACAAAGCAATATGCAGTTAAAATTGCATGAAAGTGTTTTGATTTTAAAGGTTACTACTTCTATTACTTATACCAGTTAGTGGGGGGAAAGGGGGAAAAGAACATCTTATTGATATTGCGAAAAGGTTTGAGCGTCCAACATACTTTATTTTAATTCTTCTTTTTTTGATTTATACAGCTGCTCATAATCTAAAGTACGTATACGTATTTATTTATTTATTTATTTTTTTTTTGTGGTCTATGTAATAAACTTTAGATTGTACTAAACAATTGACGCTCAACACACAAACTTGCGCCTTCTTAAAGACCTATAATAAGAGAAAATGTAATTGGTACCTTTCCGTTAAAGGTATGTCTCATCACTTGGTGACTTCCTTTCTGCCTTGGTTGTTCAATAGAAAAATTGCTCAAAGCGACTAGCGATTACTACAAGTACATTAAAACTATCTACTTATACTAAAAACTGAGTATCTTTTTATGTCCTGCTTCTTTCTCTTGAACACCAATGAACTGATAGTCAAACCAGGTACCGAAGGATTTATAAGGTTTTAGGCTTCATTAGTTTTAATTGACGTAAGGTTTGATAACGGGATTTGGAAGAAATTGAGAAAATCTTCTAACTTTTGAGCAAATTGAAAGCGATTTGTCCAAAATGATTAAATATGAAATCCATTATTATAAAACGTTGTTTATACGAAACAGTAATAATAGTAATGATAATGAGAATGTTGAATGAAGACTTAAATGAATAAACCATGAAACTCACTCCCAGACTTATAAAATATTCAAGTTTTGTTAATTTTTTGTTTAGAGGTAGCCCATGCAACGCCGGGCCAAGCAGCTAGAAGAATTTAGAAATTGAAAACCCCAACTTTGAAATGATTAGTTTTCGTTATTGATAAACAAATTAAGACATTAAAAATAAAAAAATCGCCAAGTGACGTATCTTTAAAGGAAAAGTACCATGTAATTTTAATATAGACAAAAAACTAATTGAAACGAAACTAAAAACTTGTAAAAAAAAAGATCCCAATTGCTTTGTCTTACACTAGCTACCCGCAGTTTTTCCTATCTCCCCGTTTCATCCTAACTCAATAAGATACAGAAAGGAAAAAACCGTTACTGACCGCAACGAATCAATCTTAATCAAGAATACATATTGGCTCTTTAATAACCGCACCTCCTCACTTCACTTCAATAACGAGAGCCCGCAGACGACCGACCCTCCCTCACACACACACACATGGCGGTAAAAAATACTGTTCCATCTCATATTCCACCAATCAAAATGATGCGTCATGGAGACCGTTTGGCACATAGAAACGGTCGCCTACCCCCTACTAACACTATTGTGAGCACTCCAGGGGTTTTGTTGACAGAGCCATTCTTTCCTGCATTTCCTTTTTGCCGTACCCCCTGTGAGGGATATACGGTCAAAAGGCCACCTTGGTTTGAGTCAGCTGTCAATCATTTTGGGTTACAGCAGGGATATGCAGTCTCCCCCCCCTGTTCTTGTTTGGAGAGTTTATAATACATAAAGGAATCACTGTACTGCATTTATATTTGATTGATATCACAGGCGTGAAAGATTGGTAGAAAATTCAATCAAAATCATTAAAAAATGGGAGAGTTATTAAAATTTTCCTTGTGTGACTGAAGTGTTGATGATTGTTTTCGTTTTTTTAATGTATAATAGGTTTTTACCATGTTCAGCTGTTAATATAAACTTATATATTTTTTCTCTTTAAAAAGAACGAAATTTTGTTTTAAAATCGTTCATTGTGTCAAATTTGCTCTCCATTAGACATAGTAGGAAAAAACGGAAGAGAAATTGTATATAACTTTCGATTGAAATTGTGACTGGAGGAGTAATGTAACACAAAAGCAAAAAACTAGCAGAAACTTCATAAGGTATTTTTTACTACATGATGTAAGTAAACAGTTCCCAAGTAGCACACTTCGTGTTTTAAAGGTTGTAAAATGGTTATAAAAGTTGTGACAACTGCTTAAAAATGATAATAAAACGTTTAAAGGTTATTTGTGCTAATTGGGTTGTTTATAATTTCTTTTAAAAAAGAAAGACAAAGAGAGAGAGAGAAATCTCCTGGATGTAACTGTTCACTAAATTTATGCATGTGAATCTTGCTGAAGCTCAAAAAAAAAAAAAAATAAATAAATAAATAAATAAAATAAAATAAATAAAACAGCATAAAACACAAAATAATGAACAACATTATAAATTAATTTTAACCAATCAAAAATTCGTTTCTGTCTTAAAAAAACGTTAGAAAATGGATCAGAGTTTTGATTAGTTCGTGGCGGTAGAAAGATGCTTTTCAGCAATTAAATATGAATAATATAAATGCTTTTTTTCCTTTCATCTGAAACTACTAAGCAAATATCAACCCCCCCCCCCCCCAAAAAAAAAAAGAAAAAGTTCTGTCAAGGTAAGTTTTCTTCTTAATTAAGAACTGATTTATTTTTTAATCATTTTTAATATCTTCTACATTTTTAATCTTTCGAAAAAAAAAAACGATTGCATGGATTCAAAAGTTTTTTTTTATTTGTATGTGAAGAAGCGTTGAACTGTGTAACTCTGATATTTTGGAAATAAGTTAGTTTCTTATAATCTATTACAAAGTGTCAGATATTCAAATTCACAGGTTTTTAATATAATTTCATACGTAAGCTTTTTAAAATTAGTTAGGCTGTTTTTTTTTTCTCTTTCAATTTGTAAAATGCTTGAAGAGATATCAAGTACAAAAAAAGATTTAGTAATTGACTTTTTTTACCTAAAAACAAAATTAAACATTTCTGTTTTTTTTATTGCATATAAGCTACTTAAAACTTGTCATGTTCCTTCTTATATTAAAAAATAAATACATAAAAACTCTTTTTTAGACAGAATAGCGTTTTTAGACATATTTTTCCCTGAAGATCGGCACTTCACTTGAATTATATATCCACAAAAAAAAAAAAAAAAAAAGTACAAGTGCAGCATGCGCACTTATGTTTTAAAATGACTTGTTTTTTCATCATAAATATTTTCACTGGGTATACCTTTAGCATCATTAATATTAATTTAGTAACTTTTTTTTATCTACAATCGAAATTTTATGTACTACCATTCGCTTGCTACTTAAAAGTTGGAAAAATGCAGACAAACTCAAGTTTTTATTTTATTACTTCTTTGTACTTCAGGAACTCGTGATTTTGAGGAAAAAATAGTAATAATAAATAACATAAAGGATTTGTAAAACTCTTAAATATGTCCCGAAGGGCTTAATTAGTTTCAAGTGTAAATTCTGTCATGGAGCGACAAAACTCCATCGTGAAAGAAAAAATCTGATCGATTGCCTTGTCCAAGCCTTAAGCAAACTTTCGCTTTAAAAAATATACAGACTTAAAACATCATGAATGGCTTAAAAAATGCATCTTTAATGATTGGAAATGGTTTTGCAGACATCATTATTCACTCTTGAGGAGGAATATGGTTTATCGAGCGAAAGGGGGAAAAAAGAGAGTAATCAATACAAATAAAGGAGGTAATTCAGTCCCGACTGAATTTTGGAAAAATATTCGTTTTTGTGGTACTTAGTCTTATTTTTTTCTTTTTGATAACGTCGAAATGCTAAGGTGGAAGAAAGCATTAGATATTTATTTACATTCCAAAATGTAACTTAAATTTGTATTAAAAATTTTAATTCTAGATTCACCAATTTATTCACTTTTTTTCTTAACTGTAGGTTAAAATTACATCTTTCAGATTTGTGGATGGCAAAAAACTTAAGATCTTACTATAAGATTTGTAAAAGTCGCTCATTAGTTAAATATTTTTGACATCCCGTAGCTAAAATTTTAGCAAGAAACCACTGTCAATGCTGTTACATTTTTTTTTCTATCTAGAAAGTAAAAAAAAAAAAAAAAAAAACGAAGAATCACAAAGTGGTTTTTTTTTTTTTTTTTTTTTATATAGCCAGAAAAATGTACTAAAGTGTTTTAATTAACACAACTATAAAAAGCATTGATACATAAAATATTAGTTGAACTTTGTGCTTACGCATATATAGTTTCAGTATTTTGCTTTTAAGAATCTCCATATGCAATATTATACTGACAATTTTCTTCCTCCAATAAACAAAGTCTTTAACCAGCTTAAATTGAATAGCCGACTTTTTGATTGTGTTCGAATAAGCACATAGCATTTTGAAAAAACATTAAAATGTAGTTATGAAATGTACCTCTTTTTTTTTTTTTTTTGACTATAAATTTAGCGTCAAAGTACTAAAGATTTTTCATTTATCCATTAAAGTATTTGATTTTGTGAACTTTATAAATCTTCAATATTGGAATATTTTTAAAGACTTTACACCAAAGCACTATTTAAGTTTGTTTTCTTAATTTTATCGATAAATTCATGATAGTTCATTCCAATTCACCAGTTCGTACTTATTGCCCGAATTTTCCGCTTTTTTTTCAGACCAGTTCGAAATGTATAAGTAACAAAGAATTTCAACTCCGCAACCGCTGTTCAATTATTGGAAAAGAACCGCCAGATCCACTCCCCAAAGAACTCAGGTTCGACCAAAATGTAACAAATAATGAATAAGTAAAGACATCAAAGTGGAGGAAAAACCAGAATCAAACAAAAGACCTGTCAGAGAAGGACTTAGTACCACTCTCTGTGAATCGATCCTCTCGTGTAAGAGACGTTGCAGGAGCCGGGGTTTGTCTTTGAAAGTGAAAAAGCCGGGTCCAAGGCGGAATTAAAAATGTATTGCGTAAAGTCTGAATTGAGTTGCCAGTTTACAACTGTAAATGGAATACTCATTTATTTATACTAAGGGGTAATGCGTGTCAAATGAAATATTTTTTTCAATTTTGTTTCGGAAACAGTTTTGTGTGAACATTAATTCGTCATTATGCAGTTTTTTGTAGCATTTTTTCTCCATCTTTTTGTAAATATCAAACTGAGTTTTTGGAAGATAATAAATGAAATAAGTGCATTAGTAGAGTCTATTTTCATAAAAAAAGAAAATTCTCAAAATTTTTATTTTTGTAAATTTTATGAATAAAAGTGCATTTTCTTCATTCATTGTCACAAATAGATAGAGTTACAACTCGGAACTTTTTTTAAAAAATAAAATGTGGTAGAATCTTTAATTTCTGGCTGTTTTATCACAAATACATTTGAAGAAAAAAAAAGATCCCAACACTAAACGTCATTTAGAGCGCACCTTATAAAGATATGCACCATGGCTCCATTTAAATTCCAAGAACTGGATTTTCACAACCGTTAATCCCTAATACACTGTCAATTGCTAACACAATTAAAATGAAATCCGTAAGGATATGCGTGTAAGGGGATGCGTAAGGATATTGAAAATTTGAAGCGTATAAAGAATCTAGCGAAAAAATGCAAAATGCAACTTTTTATATCGTCCCAATCTCCGTCAATCTCCGTAACTCAGAAGTATCAACAAACAAAGTGGTATAAAAAAAAGAGAGAAAAGACATCAGTGCAAAATATAAAACGCAGCGTTTTGTTACTTAAATCACTTTATACCCATAGTCAATTAATTCTTGTCCATGGAAATGTAACAGCTGACAATAGTTTAATACTTCAAATCTTGCCTAGAGTATAAAGCAGTGAGTAACCGCCTCTAAGGAAGGGCTAAGTCAGGAACATGCAATACATGTTCCTGCCTAGAAAAAAAGCCTAGAGTGTTTTTTTTTTTCAAATTGTACGACATTTTGCAGTGTGTTTTCACGCATCAAAGTACACTGCAAACAATGCACTGTTGTTTTTACAGTATAATACTAGCAGTCGAGGTTCCAATTTAATTTTGTAAAATGCACATTAATAAACTGTAAAACTAGCAATTTTATAGTTTCTTACCGTAAAGTCAGAAATTTTGCAGTTCATTGTCGCAAAAATTTAGTTGTATTATACTGTAGAAAACACCGTATAATACTGGCAGCAGAGGTTCCAGTTTAAAATTGTAAAATGCACGGTAATAAACTGTAAAATTTGCAATTTTGCAGTGAAATTATCAATTTTACAGTTTAATACAGTAAAAGTAGAAATTTTGCATTTTATTACTGTAAAATAAGCAATTTTTACCGTTTATTACAATAAAATTGGCTGTATTATGCTGTAAAAACAACATTCATGTTTTACAGTATATGATATTTGCATTTTTTTAAATCAATGACAATGCAAAGATAAACTTGATTTTTTTTACAATGATATTTTCTTGTTTTGAAAGGGCGTTATCTACCCACCTCATTGTCATCACGATCTCTTAGAATATCTTCTTTTGGTCGCAAATGTCTCGAATGTTTTGTGTTGGTATTGTGTTCAATGGAAATTATTTCCAAAATTTAATTATAAGAGATTCCCCCCCCCCCTTCGAGATAGATTTCGTATTTTTTCAATAATTTCTTCTCCTTCTTCTTCTTATTCTTCTTTTTTTTTTGTTTCGAAGCAACTGGAAGTATGCATCTAAGATTAACGGTTTTTAAAAAAAGGTCATACAGGTTAAACGGATCTATGTTCCATAATATTCTAATTAATCTCCCTAGAATCGACCGGGGATACGCAGCTATTCTTCTTCTACCTCCCAACATTTAGTTTTATCACTGGCATCATTTTTTCTCAATGATTACTCATCATTCCAATCTACTTCTGTATTTGGTACTCTTCTGTATGTGTCGTATAATTTTGTAATGTTAAATTACTTTTGTATTTCATTCATTGCCGAGTATCGAGTTTTTTTAATGGTGTGAACAATGATAAAAGAATTGATTCAAATGCTTTAAATAAGGCGAGCGATAAAAAGGCATGTGTCTCCAAATTTAAAAAAAAGTCACAATCCAATTTTCTCACTTACTCTATTGTTGAAAGACTGCTGCTAAACAAATTATAAGCATTAAAAATAACAATTTTGCAAAAGATGGACAGCATTTCCAAACATTTATAAAAATATCTGCTATGGATTATTTCTTATAGTGATTTTCCGTATAATTTTACGAAGTAATGTACGAATATTTTTTATAAAACAGAATTATTTTGGAAAATTAACTTAATTGTAAAAGAAATCAGCATTCATTTTTTGAAAACCTATTTTTAGAAAAAACTATTCTTCTCTCTTCACCGAAAGATAGAAGTGCAATTCCGATAATAAATGACTGCATTCTTGTCGACATGATTCCCATTCTCCGACTGATAATGACATTTAGATGAGCACTAAAAAATCAAAAATGTATTGATTGATCCAGAAATTTTGATCTAAAAATATGCATTTATTGAATCAAGCTTTTAATTGTACCGCAGTTTAAAAAGATTTTTTTAATCAGACATTTATTTTTTCATTTAAAATTCCATTTCTTTTTTAAAAACGTTTTTAATAAAACAGAAACACTACTGAACAAATACTTTTAAAGTAATATCACGAATGAAGTTTTAATCCAACGTTAAATAAGCACAAATGTACAGGTATACTGCAGACACGTGTTTCGGGGCTACAAGGAACCCCTTTTTCAATGCAAGAAGTGTGAGCTTTAGGATGAAGAATCATCCGATAAAATCATTCATCCTAAAGCTCACACTTCTTGCATTGAAAAAGGGGTTCCTTGTAGCCCCGAAACACGTGTCTGTAGTATACCGGTACATTTGTGCTTATTTAACGTTGGATTAAAACTTCACATCAATCGCACAAAGGTATTTCTTGTATTCATTAATATCACGTATTTGTATTTAATAGAACTTCCAATCAGTTTCCATACAAAAAGAAAGAATAAAAAAGAAAAAAAGATTCATGAATAAGCATTATTCATGCTATGAACAACACTGAAATTTTTTTCACAAAATTTTGTCATTACTTCCTTTAGAAAACGTAACTTATGTCACATTATTTATTATTTAATCTTTTTAGAATCAGTTACTAAACACTAAATTAAAACTTTATTGCATACTTCCTTCTTTTTCTTTCGACCACATTGTCCAGACTGCAAAAATTAACTGCTATTCTTGCAGTAAAATACTGGCAGCCGAGGTCCCAAATTAAAACTGTAAAACAATCAGTAATAAACTCTAAAGCTAGTAATTTTACTTTCTTAGTGTAAAGTTAGAAATTTTAGTTTGTTGCAATAAAATTTAGCTGTATTATACTGTTAAAACAACAGTATAATACTGGCAGCAGAGGTTCCAGTTTAAAACTGTAAAATGCGTGATAATAAACTGTAAAACTAGCAAATTTGCAGTTTATTAAAAATTAGCAATTTTACAGTTTAGTACTGTAAAAGTAGAAGTTTTACAGTTTGTTATTGTAAAATTAGCCATTTTTACAGTTTATTACTGTAAAATTAGCTGTATTATACTGTAAAAACAATATTCATTTTTTACAGTGTATTTTCAGTGTAAAATAAAATCTTAACTAGCTTTCTATTAAAACTTAAGGGAAAAAATTGAACATAAAATAAATAGTTTTCTGATGGTATTTGTAAACCTTCATTTAATTAGTCTAAAGTACTGTAGCATAACTGCGTTATATTTTTATTCATTTTTTCCCGCGAGTTTCTGTCCATTATATCAGTTACGTAATGTTTATCATTAGTTACATCACATTAGTCATTATCAAATTATCTATAAAGCATTACTTTATTGCTAATGCGCTTAAGGCAACTTAGTTGACATCTCATTAATTATGAAGAGCTGCTTTAATTACTCTATTAATGCTTTAGATTTTAACTTTATTGCATTATTTAAAGAGTGAAATTTGTAAGTAATCATCGTGAAAGTAAGTTTTACTCATCTGTCATCTTAATTTAATTTTCCATACATTACAATATATTACATTATTTATATGATTCCATAGTTACATTTTAATTAATGTGTCGCACTTTTTCCAAAAAAATCAGAAAAAATCTAAAATTTCCTTTTAAAATATGAAAAAAGGAAGAAAGAGAGATTTAAAGAAGGTTCTACGTTTCTGAAGATTAAAATATATATATATTATTTGTATGTATCAATTTCATAATTCGATGCATTTACAGTGAATGTATAAAGCGGTATATGTTATTAGTTACATTTACATTCGTAACTAAGAGTAACATAATTACTGCTTTCAATTTTCAATCTTTCACATTTTTCGGAAAAAATCCAAACTATTATTAATTTAATGGAGAAAATGAAATTAAAAGATTACAAAAACGCATCAATAACAAAATATTTTTTAAAGCAAAATAATGGTAAGTTGTTTGCATCATCTGTCAATATTTTTTTAAACTCATATCTCTTAGTTATGGTACTAGTTAAGTCATGTCATTACCTATTTTCTTTTGCAACTCACTAGTTATATCTTCCAATCATTAGTTATATTTAGATTATATTACACTAGTGATATTCTTTTTGAAAATCCAACCAAATCAATTTTTTAGCAAAATAATCTAAAATAAACTCTAGTTTTCCGTAAATACGTCAAAAAAGAAAAAATGAATAAGGAAAGAGGTTACAAAGGAGCATTATTTATGATGCAGTTCTTGAAACATTATCAAAATAATTTTTACGCATCATCTGTCATCATTATCATCTCTTTCAAACTTTTCCAGATACTTTTCAGACACTTTTCATCAAAATCAATATTTTATCTTCATGAGTCAATCCAAATATCATTACTCAACCGATGAACCGAAACCAATTCATCGATAAAAAGTATTAGCCATTCATTATCCAAAGTAATGCTTTTTGAATAATGTCTTTGAAATGATCATAAACGACATAATATTTTCAGCTGGACTATAATTTTTCATGTGACAAACTTCAATACCATGACTTCTTTTTGCCGTTTCTTTTGGATTCGCCAAGTTTCCAAACCCACTTTCCACAAAATCATCTGTAACATTGTTATTAATACCATTTCTTATAACATTTATTAAATATTCTTTAAATAAGTATAAAAATAATCTTATTTCATTTTGTTACTGAAACTTATTTAATAAATATGTCACAATAATTATGAAGAGTTGTTTTAATTACTTTATTAAAGCTTTAGATTTTAACTTTATTGCATTTTTTAAAGAATAGCCGAAAATATTATCGAATTCCTTCGCGAAATTTGTAACATGATAAAAGGAAGGCACAGAGAAGAAGTATTTGTGAAACATTATTAAGAGCGTCATGAAAGTAAATTTTTACTCATCTGTCATCTTAATTTAATATTCCATTAGTTACAAATTATCACATTATTTATATAGTTACGTAGTTATGTTTTAGTTAATGTATCGCACTTTTTCCTAAAAAAAATCAGAAAAATGTACAAAAAAATACACACTCAACTTCAAATGTGTGTATGTATTTATGTAATACAAGCGGGTTTTATAGCAGTACGCAAAGAGGGAACATAAATCAGGGCCTTACTTTAAAGGTATTCGATAATTTTGAATTTAAGAGTAAGATTTTGGTATGCATATAAATACGCATTTGCTCAAATAGATAATAATTTTCTTATCTGAAACCTTACTTATTTGTACAGAGTTTTTTTTTTAAATAATCACAACCATCCCTATTTTCTTCCCCTTTTAATTTAATACTGCTAAACCGTGATACACGCTTTAGGAGATACGCTAAAGTATTCTGTTAACGCACTTAATGAAAGCATTCACTAAAAATAAACTAATTTGTTTCCTCACTGTTAGACAAATTAAGTAACGTAAATTAGAAATGTAAACAGCGTTTCCTAAACCAGGTTAAAATCCTCTCCAGCCATAAAGAAAATTTATGTGAGCAATGGCTTGAAAAACTCCCAAGACTGACAATTCTAGAGAAGTTCAAAAACATTTATAAATTAAGGCCCTTACACTGAATAAATAGTAATTTAAATGCTGATGCATGGTGTTTTTCAAGTTTTTATGTGTGTTGCTGCTTGATTTAATTACTTTACCAAAGGATCTAGGGAAAAAAGTATTTAAACTTTCTGTAGAAAATAATTGAGAAGCGTCTGCATAGGCTTTCCTCAGGCAGATTGAAAATTTAATTTAGTGTTGGCAAGTGCAAAACAAGATAAGTAGCGAACCATATTCCTTTATTACGTACTGTGTGTACTACATCTTAATAATATTATGCTTGTGATAAACCCTTTATTGAACCCCTTGTGATAAACCCTGCAAAAAATAAACTCTTGTTTTTGCAGTATAATACTGGCAACTGAGGTTCCAGTTTAAAACTGTCACATGCACATTAATAAACTGTTTAACCAGCTATTTTACAGTTTATTACTGTAAAATCCGCTTTTTACAGTTTATTACTCTAAAACAGCAATTTTAGTTTATTACTTTAATTTTTACAATTATTACCACAAAATTAGCTGTATTTTGCTGTAAAAACAACAGTATAATACTGGCAGCGGAGGTTCCAGTTTAAAACTGTAAAATGCACAGTAATAAACCGTAAAATTAGCAATTTTACAGTTTATTACTGTAAAGTAAGTTTTACAGTTTATTAGTGTAAAATTAGCAATTTTTATTTTTCTACTATAAAATTGGCTGTATTATGCTGTAAAAGCAAACATCTATTTTTTACAATGTATGTAATATTAATATGTTAATATGAAATTAAAATGAATAAACAATAAAAATTGTAATTATTCCTTTATACACTTAATTAATAATGTTTAAATGAAGTGACACTTTTAAGTACCACCAAGTGGCATAGAAATTTATGTGGTAGCGAAACTATGTTTATACCACCTCAGTTTTCGCAATGGTATAAGAATACATTCAAACACAGGTCATGAGCTCACACAATGACATTTCTAAATGACACCAGGCGCTAAAAGGTGCTACCTTGAGGAAATACAACTTAACGGAGCACCAAGTGGTATCTCGTGTGGATAAAGAAACAACGGATTCGGTACGTACTGTCTGATCTTCTTAGTTAAAACCTTCCGCGTATTTACGCATGCGTCGGGTCTTCTCTGATCTTACCAAAATAGGGGTGATAGGTAAGATGACAACAAGGGGAAGAATAGTAAGACGCATTTTGAGCCGTATCAAACAATGGAGAACGATGCTAATTTCAAATACATGGTTTAGTTGAATATGTTAAAAAGACATCAAAAATACAAATTTAAATTAAAACTTCGGAAAACTCCCACTCAAAACCCATCACCCCTTTTTCAAGTGGAATTGTTCGCGAGTGCTAGGAGCGGTTTTCACGGACAGACAACATATGTATCAGTTTCATTGCAACCTCGTAATGTATTTCATAATGGAAATTTGAAGTACCGTCGGTAAATGGAGGGTTAAAATGAATTTATATTAGGCTTAATCATAATAAGATAATACACCCTTTTTAAGAATGTTTTTATTATTGCTATACAAGGAAAAATTCTGAACTTTTCCTTTTCATCTCTGAGGGTTCATCGCTCGGAAATATATTTTTTATGAGCTAACACCTTTTTCATGAAAATAATTTTTTTAAAGACAAATTGAGGTTTGGATCACTGTTTGTGTAAAGGTTGCACTTTGAAACTTTTAAAATCAATTACTCAACAGTGTCTGAAATTGAATTAAAAAATACAAAACGTCAGACTATTAGGTTATATAATTAATACGATGTTACACATTTTAAATTATCTTGATATTATTGCTGCAAAACAGTATAAACGTAATTGCAAGTAAAGCAGACTTGTTTCTTCATAAATCAGTAACACTTGTTAGCAAAAGCAGTCTTGACTGCTTTTTAATTTCAATTAGGAATCAAAAATTATGTACAGGGTGGTTATAAATTAACGTGAGGTGCTTGGAGCCCTCTAGCGCGCTAAGTACTGGGCGAAATACTGTCAAATTTCATGGGCGCACATATCAAACCATGGGATTTTCATGTCTGAAATTATAAAAAAAAAAGGTATAAAAATCGCCACCAGGGGAAAATTTGGCGCTGTAAAAGCGTATTACTCTGAATATCTCGAATTAAATTTGAAAAAATGCTGTATAAAACAATTTTGAAAAGAAAAATTATTGTTATTTGGAAATGAGGTTTAATGTGATCGCGGTAGTATTTCCGGTATGGCCCTCAAGGTCGCCCGATCTCATCCATTTTGTTTATGGGGATAGCTGAAAAATGTTGCGGATCAAAACCGTGTTTTTGATATAGCGAGTTTAAAATAGTTTGTAACTTTAAAAGTAAGAGAAATCAATTCTGGCATGTTACGAGCTGCCGTGGAAAATTATGTGCATTGTATCCTGTTCTTGCAACTTCCCAATGGTGATCATATTTGTGATAAAAAAGCCATTTTTGCAAATAAAATGGATGCATATCTTGTCAGTAGCATTTAATTCTTCAACAATCAGAGTAATACACTTTTGCATTGCCAAAATTTCCCCTGGTGGCCTTTTTCAACCTTTTTTTTTTTTTTTTTTAATTTCAGAAATCAAAATCCCATGGCCTACTATGTGTGCCCATAAAATTTTACAATATTTCCCCCAGTACTTCAATACAAAAACTTTTAACTTGCGAAATCAGAAACATGTCTTTGATACACAACACTTTTCAGCTACCTCCATAACCATAAACCACATGGATTGAGATCGGGCGACCTTGGGGGACCATACCGGAAATTCTACGGCGATCATATTAAACATCATTTGCAAATAGCAATCATTTTTTCTTTGCAAAATTGCTTTGTATAGCATTTTATCAAATTTAATTCGAGATATTCAGAGTAATACACTGTCACAGCACCAAATTTTCCCCTAGTGGCAATTTTTTAAACTATTTTGTTCTTTATTTCAGAAATCAAAATCCCATGATCTAATTTGTGCGCCCATGAAATTTGACAATGTTTCGCCCAGTACTTCGCGCGCTAGAGAGATCCAAACACCTCACTTTAATTTATAACCACCCTGTATATAATGACACAATTTCTGCGATTTTTGTGGCTTTTTATACAACATATGAATGTGTTTATTAATAATTGTCGATACATCCCCCCTTATCTTTCATTTGTGGTATATTTATGTGTAATATGTATATTGCCAAAGGAGTTAATATGACTTGCTGGGGCAATCTAGTGTTAGCAAAAGTTGTAAAAGAAGCAAATGGAAGGTTTAGGACTATCATGGCACAAGCCAAAAAATGTTTAATTGATATAAGCGTGCAGTTAATTACTTCTTTATTTCCAATCTTTAGTATCCCAATTGAACTAAAATACATTTATATATTGTCTACCCTGTAAAAAATGAATGTTGTTTTTACAGTATAATACAGCTAACTTTATAGTTCTAAACTGAAAATTGCTAATTTTGCAGTAACAAACTGGACCATTTCTAATTTTACAGTACTAAACTGTAAAATTATTAATCTTACAGTAATAAACTGTAAAATTGCTAATCTTACAGTAATAAACTGTAAAATTACTGATTTAACAGTTTATTGCAGTGCATTTTACAGTTTTAAACTGGAACCTCTGTTGCCAGTACTTTTACTGTTGTTTTTACAGTATAATAGTTAAATTTTACGGCAATTAAATGTAAAATTGATAACTTTACAGTAAGAAACTGTGAAATTGCTAGTTTTATAGTTTGTTACTGTGCATTTTACAGTTTTAAATTTTAACTTCGGCTGCCAATATTATACTGTAAAAATAACAGTTCATTTTTTGGCAATGTACTAAGAGCACACAAAAATTGTTCCTTAACTGAAACTGATGCAGTAAATATACTGATACTACAAAAACTAAATTAGGAGGACAGAAGCTTCGCTCATTCTAGCAAACGACAAATGTACTTCAACTTCTGCATTTAAAAAAAGCATAAACATTCATAAAACAATAGAACAAGAGGCACGAACTTTCATTTGCTAGTTTCGCTAATGCTAATAATAAAAATGCTAATTAAAAGAAAAAAAGATATTTTTTCTTGAAATTATTTTCACTCTAAAAAGTTCAAATAAAAACTACATCCATACATGAGATAAAAGCACGAAATACAGCAGGTGATTTTATTTCCTTATATTTTCTGTTCTTCAACTTGAATAATATTTCGACTTCGCAAAATAGTTTTCCTAATTGCAGTTTCAAAACATAAATTTTATGATATCAGCGTATATTATTTATGTCAACGCCCCGAAAAACGCTTTTCCATTTTACAATCTTCACTTTTAATTACCAAACAAGAGCCGATTCACCATTGTTAAAAACTCACGCAATTTGTTTTAATTGCTCAAATAAATTGAAAACTCATCTGAAATATTCACCGAATGGCATTGACCATTTTTATGGTTCTCTTTTATGGCAGTCGTAAATCTAACTCTTAAACAGCGAAGCCAATTAAGATTGCATTGTTCTTCAAAAGCAGCACAGTTAATTAATTTCTGCTCAACAAGAGCTCATAAATAATGTTAGCATCGGCATAAAATTTTAATTTAACTCTTGTTTCATTGAAAGTTATTTAATATTGGTTATTTTATAGTCGAATTTGATAACCCATAAATTCCCTTTTTTGTGAATCATAATTATTGCAATTAATTAGTTCGTTGTAAGCAGGATGAAACAGGAACTGAAATTCAATTTTCTAAAACTCTTTCACACTTCATACTAATATAATAAATATAGCTACATTCTTTTACTTTCTTTTAAGTTATGAAAAATTGAAAATTCTTTCAGAAAGAGTTTTTAATGGAAAATGTATTTATCGGTTTATTTGTAGTATAAGCGAACACTTTCTTTTAGTAGGAAAACTTTTTAACCGGAGAGAACTTAAGAAAGATATTTTTAGTATCAATTGATAGAACATTTAAATGAAAATGAAATTTAATATTGCTTTTTTAACTTTGTGGTTTTATAATAAGAAACTGTTATTTTACAGTCAAGTTAAAGCCAAATGTCATTACCTGCAGCAGTGCACAAAAGCAAAGCTTTCTGTCAATATGAGTACGACTGGAGTTCGATATCCAGAGTTGTGAGCGGACGTTTCATCATGATAGAAGGTAAATTTTCTGTTGTGGTGCATCTTGTGGTACGTAGGAGTTTATCTAGTTTGATCATTCTTACATTTCATTTCATTTCACTCCACTGTCCCCCGTACACATGGTTTAACCGGCCATGAAGAGCGCTCTTTTTTTTTTATCCAGACCCCCACCCCCACCCCACAGGCGCAGAACACCCAGAGGTACTGGTTCGCTTGGGGAACTTTGTGACCACGACCCATGTTTAACGTGGCCCCTTAGGGAACCACACCCTTAGGGAAATCTGTTTTACCTCTTTCAGCAACCGTTGGTCAGAGACTGTGACATCTTCGAATATTTACTTGAATTGCGAATTGAAAATGCTCTAAAATTCATTATTTAAATCGAGGAAAGATACGAAAAAAAAGGATTATTTGTAATGTTTGAAAAGTTTTAACTGTTCAACAGCTGGAAGTTCTGGGTTAATTTCATATTTGAAATGAGCTGGTTAATTTCTAAAAAAAAACTTTATAATTACTAGTATGAATTTTTGCTTTTGACAAGAAATTAAAAATATTGTCCTGCACTAAAGAACACCAGAAAAAACCAGTTGTAGTCTTTTAAATATAGCAGAAAAGATCGCTTAACTGTACATGAAACCTAGCTGTAAACAACGCGATTTTTTTTTTTTTTTTTTGTAAATCCTTTGGTCTTCTGTTGTTAGAAAAATCAATTTGGAACGCTTTTGATGAAATTCAATATTGACTTGGTTGTAGTTATTATTTAATGTACATTTTTATAGCAGCAAAATTTATTCTAATGTTCATTCTAAGCACAAATAAATTGCATCAATGCAACCATTTGAAAAGATTCTCCGTAGAAATAAACTCCTACTTCCCACGTAAACTTCTGATATTATAATTTAAATTTTCCGTATTCTAAACTCATATTTACTCATCTAATCCTTGTGTATTCTTAAAACATCTCGAACTGATGAAGTTTAGTCTCAAACAACTTTACGTGACCGTTAATTGTTATAAGGGATTGCAAGTTAATGTTCATAAAATGGAAATGATTTAGAGTTAAGCACTTGTAATGCTTATTTAATGATGTGGACGTCTCACAAAAGGAAGAAAAATTTTCCAGTTTGTCAATAATGAAGTTGGCTCTTTGGAGAAAAGAGTTGTTTTCGAAAATCTGTTTAAGGAATATTGCGTTGAAGTTGACTAAAACTGCATAATAAGTGCATAAAACTTTGTTCGTTATCGTATAATTTAATTTATTCCATTTAATTTTGATTAAGCAATGAATTGAAAGCTGTGTAGTGAATATGAAGTTTCTCCGACACCAATTTAGACAACAACAAATTATTTAAAAAAAAAGAGTCAAGTTAAAAAGTTTTACGAAGGAAGTTTCACGCTTGCATTTCTGTTATTGTATGGCTTCCGGGTATGTTTATTCAAATAAATGCTATCTTACGATTTCTGAAAAGCGGTTGAAATACAACTAATACAAATATTATTGTTTGAATCTCTATTTTAATTACTAGGGGTCCTTCTCCTTCTCTCTTTCGCTCCCTTGAAATTATACTGAAAAAACTGAAGTGTTGTTTTTACAGTATAATTCTGGCAGCCGAGGTTCCAATTTGAAACTGCAAAATGCACTTTAATAAACTGTAAAACTAGCAATTTTACAGTTTCCTAATGTAAAGTCAGATATTAAACAGTTTATTGCCGTAAAATTTAGCAATATTATACTGCAAAAACAACAGTATAATAATGGCAGCCGAGGTTCCAGTTAAAAATTGTAAATTGCACGATAATAAAATGTAAAATTAGGAATTTTACTGTTTAGCAGTAATAGCAAATTTAACAGTTTATTACCATAAAATTAGCTGTATTATGCTGTAAAAACAACATTCATTTTTTACAGAGAAGCATTAAAGGACGTTTGAATGAAAAAACTTTTGACTAGTTTTCAAACGCTACTCAGCTACACTTTTTTAACCGAATTCAAAAAAGGAGGAGGTTCTCAATTCAAAGCGTATGTTTTTTTTTTTTTTTTTTGTTTGTTTGCACATAACATCTGATCTACTGAACCGATTTGGACGATTTTTTTTTAATCGATAGGAGATAGTATAACTTAGGTACCATGCACTCATATGACGATACTTGTTCACTAGAAAAAAAGTTAGGATCGAAAAACTAAAATTTCATGTTATTTAAAACAATATGTGCTATCTATCGTAAATCCTTACTTCGTGGTTAAACGCATCAGGTTGAAGTTCCTGATGGAATGAGATCGAGTCCAGGTCTGCAAGGATTTTTTTGAACAGCTGCATGGTTTTTTAACTATATTTTGATTATTTCAAGTGCACTTACACTAAAAAGAATAAAATAAAATATTTTTGGAAAAAATAGAACCGGCTTTCAGTTGGCAATTGCTCTAAAAAGTAAAAAGTAATTTTTTACACCATGGAAACTACTTTTAAACATAAGTTTTGAAGTCGGCGCAAAAACAATGTATAGAATCATACGCAACTACAATTCAACTATAAATATAAATTTTAATGGATACATTTCATTGATTATCACACATTCGTGTAATGGTACAAATATTCTGCTTTTAATTTTCAATGGTTTCTCTGAAAAATGTTGGCAAAATATGGTAAAATATCATTTTACCTATCGTTTTTGCGCCGATTTCAAAACATGTTTAAAAGTAGTTTCCATGGTGTTCAAAGAAAAAAATTATTTTTTACTTTTTAGAGCAATTTCCAACTGAAGTCGGTTCTATTTTTTTCCAAAAATATTTGATTTATATATGTACTCTGTTTCAAAGAGAGTGCAAAAAATTGGCAAATGCTCCCCACAAAGTGTTTTATGCAAATGTAGCTATGTCATAAATGGAAGGATTTGAGTAATTTCGTATCTGCTTCAATATATAGCGTCAGTTACATAAATTTTACTTTTAGCGTAGACATATACTGCATAGCCGTATTTCACAAATTTATTACACTAATGATGGACATTAAATTTATCTTAAATCGTTATGTTCTCATCTGTAGTACTGTTTATTCAATTAGGTCGTTAAGCGAGTGAATTGCTTATCTATACGCATTTAATTCATTTCAATGGTGTTGGAAACGTTTTTCTTTAAATCCATTTTTCGATTTGCCATTTCTATAAATTGAGGATTTCAATTACGATAAAGAGATTGAAGTAATTAACGATTGAGATTTGTCATTACTGAAGTTTATGTATTCGAATCAGCTTTATTATATTCAATTTCTTAAAGCTTATAACATGCTCTATTACCAACCGTATTAGTTAAGAACTTTACCTACACCATAAAAATATTCACAGCATTTACATTTCAAAAACGTTCATTTTAATTATGATTAATTTGTAAATATTTTAAAATAGATACACCGTGGATGTGAAGACATCATTAAAATGGCTTTTTCACGCGAAAGGAAGATAATATCAGAAATTTTCTGAGTGCTGTGTTCTCTTAGAGCTTTCATGTTGCGTGCTGAGCTTTTTGCACTGAGGAAGAGGCTTCATTGCAGCCTTGAAATAGCTATTTTCTGTAATTTCTACCTAATTCGTGCTTTACTCAAATAGGTTTTTAACTTCAATTTAATAGATAGTAGTCTTTACGGTTTGTGTTCTCTTAGAGCTTTCATGTTGTGTGCTGAGCTTTTTGCACTGATGAAGAGGCTCTATTGCAACCTTGAAATAGCTATTAGCTATAATTTCTCCCTAATTTGTGCTCTACTCAAATTGGTTTTTAACTTCAATTTAATAGATAGTAGTTTTTACGGTTTATCTAACATAGTCTCACTGTATCACTTACGTTAAACTACATCCATGAATCCGTCATTTCCGTTGGGTGTTGAAATTTCGCTCTCAAAATGAACCAGAATTTTGACAAAAAAATCGTCTCTGACACATTAAAAATGTTTGCATTCCAAAACTGCAGATAGATGAGTCAATTTGTGTCTCTAAAAGTTGTAAGGCATCACTAATTTCATTTAACATTTTCATATATTTTATTCATTTTAAATATCATAAATAACATTATTTAATGTTTTAAAGACTTCACATGAGTTATATTAATGTTTTTTTAATAATTTATGTTTTTAGAATTAAAAAAACAATATTTGATGGATATTATTATAAATTGGAACACGTGAAAAATTTCATATTTATTAAGATTGTTTTGAAGTATGATTGAACTTTCGGGTTTCATTTGTTGCCAAATATCCTTCAACTAAATAGAGAGAATAAATGTATAATCAAAGACAAAGAATAGAAAGAATTGGACATCAACTACGCTTAAATGAGTGATACGCAATTCTTTCAATAAAAAAAAAAATCACAGAACAGTTAAACCTCATTCAAACAACTCAAAGAGACATGTAAAATCAATTGGTCTATCAGAACAGAAATCAACAAATAATAATAGGATGAGGCTCGCAAGTTTAACATAAATTGAATCGTTAGTTCAGAAACCACTCAAGCGACAAACACCTAAAGTTCGAAAAAATATTTTTACTGTTATTTATGAAAAAATCGATTAGGATTTCAATATTTTACACTGAAACATATACATATTTAGATATATTTCTTTCAGAAAATATTGTTGTAATCGCTATTAAATAGTTTGACGTGAATAAATAAATGTTTTCTGAAAATTAGAAGTTTTGTCGTTTGGGTGGTTTCGGAAGTAAACGGTTCAATTCCTCTTGACACTAATTCGTTTTATGCGAGTTCAAATTTACAATATTCAACCGTATCGTCTTAAGAGAACCAAAATTTTAAAAACCTAATGCTTCCAAAGTGGAACCTTCCGGTTTCTAATCCATAAGCTCTTATTTTCCCCATATCATATCCCAGCATCTTATCAAACCATTTCCCAAGAAAAAAGTTTCAACAGTCTCCTTATCTACGGAAACATTTCAGTCTTCGCCTTCTTTCAGTCCAGAAGAGAAAATCGCCGCGAACGTTTAACTTCTATTCCAGAAGCATAAGGCGATGGATGGTGCGTGGGAAATTGACCACGTGATGTTCGGTATGTCTCCCCCTCAAGATGGAAAGAACTCGGATAATGTAACTATAGTTCCCTGTCTTGAGCAACCTTCTGTTTGCTTCCCGCTGTGGGTCCACGGATAGATTTTGATAAAGGGCTCGATACAAGTTCCCCCCTATTCTTAGATTCTTTTAAGGTTTGGGGAGATCGCCTTTTTTGCATCGATATTTGAATTCTTTTCGGTATTTTTTTTTCTCGTTCGAGACAATGCTGTTTTCCTAGGGAGGAGGTGGGCACAACACCGGTGGTTTTGACCGCCCCCACTGAGACAAAAAAATCAGTTTTCCTCGTGCCAGAGTGAGAAAATAGAAACAAAGAAATATTTTTCGACATGTTTTTTTCCCCTTGCAATTAGGTATTGCTTACTACTTTTTAAAACGATGTAAGGCTCATTTTCTCTTATTCAACAGTATACTGTACTGCAAGAAATAAGTTGTTGTTTTTACAATATAATACTGAAAGCAGGGGTTTCAGTTTAAAACTAAAATTGCAGTAATAAACTGTAAAACTAACTATTTTACAGTTTGTTACTGTAAAAATAGCAAATTTACAGTTTATTACTGTAAAATTAACAATTGTACAGTTTATTACCATTAAATTAGCTAATTATAGTGTAAAAATAACAGTGTAATACTGGCAGCAGAGGTTCCAGTTTAAAACAGTAAAATGTACAGTAATAAACTGTGAAACTAGCAATTTTGAAGTTTATTACAGTAGACTAGCAATTTTACAGTTTATTACTGTAAAATTACTGTAAAAATGGCTGTATCATACTGTAAAAACAACATTTATTTTTTTACAGAGTAGGCGACAGAAGTAATTTATGCATTTCTCTTTTAAAATGTGGAAATAAAATTATACATTCACATTTCTTGCGTTTAAAACTGAGAGAAAAAGGAGGCAAAGAATGTCTATAAAACTTTATTTTTGTGTCTTTCTTTAGCAATCAGGTATCTGATTACTGTTTTCAGTTGATTGACATTGATGAAAGGGTCATTTTTTGTGAAGAAAAATCAGTACGAAGTAAAATCGAAATTGGATTATGTAACTTTTTCTACTTTGTTATTTCGTTATAGTTTATTCGTATGTTAAGTTCAAGTATACGTACATGCCTATTATAAGAATAGCACATCAATAATAAATTAATTACTTTAAACTTAATATGAAATTTTATAATCAAATATAAAGCAAAACCACTGTATTAATCAAGCAAAAATTATACTCTCACATTATCGATGCGCACCCTCCCCCCCCCCTTTTTTTGTATTAAATTCGTAAGTTGTCCTTTTGAGTTCAAAGAAAACTCATGTATTTACTGAAAAATTAAGAGTAAATTACAAAATGCGTAAACAATTATTTTAAAAAGATGGTCTTTATAGAAGCATTTAAGTCTCCTGAAGCAAAGGCAAATTGGATTAGATTTTGGATCTCCACAAAAAATGAAGAAAGAAAAAAAGAAAAAATATTGATAAAATGGAGTTGCCGAGAGCATAACATGGAAGATAACCGATAAAGATTTCAGATTTCAAGTTTGATTAACTCACAATAAAAATCTTAAATATCCACGACCTCACATAGTAAACTTGAGTTATCAAATATCACTTATCGCTTTTAACTAATCTACCATTCGTATCCTCTATTTTTATCCATTAGTTCCCATTAGCTACTTAAACGAAAATATACTCGGGGGAAAATATTCTGACTGTGAATCAAATTGCTATAAATTTGCTTAAA